>JACXGI010013070.1:0-21516 GCA_016801175.1 Esox masquinongy | reverse complement strand
GTCAAACTTACAATTGATTTTAGAGTTAGAATTGGGGTTTCTTTAAGGTCCAGGCGTTGTTGGTTAAGTTTAGGGTTAAGGTTAGGCGTTACATCTAGGTAAAGTGTAGGCATAAATGTTACTTTATTGAGGTTAAGGTTAGGGTTAGGTTTAGGGTTAGATTAGGGTTAGGTTAAGGTTAGGGTTAGGGTAAGGGTTAAGTTTAGGGCAAGGGAGCATGCAATTTCTATTTTCTGGTCCCCATGAGGGTAGCTGTACAAACCTGTGTGTGTGTGTGTGTGTAATAGTGACTAGCTATTTAAATATTTTCATTTAACTGTTATTTTTCATATTTAGGAGATGGGTTAATGAGTCATTTGGAAGCTGGGAATGATCAGGTGGCCATGACATTATAAATATTAGATTGGAAAATTAGCCAGAACACCATATTGCTTTGCTCGATCTATAAAGCATCTTGGTTTTCTGGCCAGCTTCACAGAGGAAAAGGTTAACACTCCAAGGGACTATGTACCATTTGGTTAAATAAAAAACGAAGAACGAAATTACAGATGAGGGAAAAAATATGGATTTGGCCTTTGTAATGTTGGTGAGCCCAGATCATGTGACAGTGTGTTATTATATGCCTATCTGGAGTGTTTATTTCAAGAGAATAGAATCCACTATGCTATAATATATGACATTACGATGAGTATTGCATTTACTATGATTTGTCAATTCCTCCAGGATACTTCTCATTAAAAAATATGTATCTTAACTCATTTTACTGCAGCAATGACAATTTCGGAATAGGCAATGATTTTGTCCACTTTCTGGTAAAAAAAAATACAGGCAAATGAAAGAGTAAGTCTGTGGCTTGATTGACCCATGTTGTGTTGATAATGTGCAGTAATTGGTTGGAATTTAGCCTTCTATAATACATCAGTGGGGCATTGATAATGAGTTGATAATGCAGTGATATGCAGAATATTATGAGGTATTTGGTCAAATATATCACCATGCATAGGGCTTGATTTTTCTAAAGTATTCCGTGATTGCAAATTCCTGTGGACGGACTGATTCATAGCCCGGAGTTGGAGAGAGAAAAGTTGAAAAAGTAGACTAGAAATGTAATTTTGTGGTGGTGAGGCCAGGATTTTTTTTGCATGGGGTGTTTCCCAAAGCCACTGACAGTTTGGAGGCTGTGTGTTGCATTTTCCGACAAGAAGAACATGAACCGTTTGTTTTTCAGTCTGATTGACTTGGATATGTGTGTTCTTTTGAAGGGTTGTGGAGAGGTTTCTGATGAGTGTTTATCCTCTGATTTGAAGCAGAAATGGCTCTGAAGTGCTTGTGCATACCCTTCAAACCTCAATTGGGGCTCTCCATCATGCTAAATCCAAACTGAAATAGGCTATTTGAAGGATATACTCTCAAGTGGAAAGCCAGCAGTCAGTGGAGCCAGTCAACTGAGTGTTATTCAAGAATCAGATATATAGTAACTCCTGCTTAGACTGTTGACATTTCTCTCCTGTTGCTGTTTCGTAGTCTAGACTGTTTGCCATGATCTGCATATGTAAAACCCTCAGGGTTTAGTAAATAGAACTGTAACCTCTAACACACATTATTCTGTAGAGATGACGCAGCACCCATAGTACCAAGCAGCGAAGGAGGGACAATCTTTTTGAGGGTCACCTCCACTCTTCATAGACCCAGAGCCTATTGAAGCTTTTTGCGGGTTGTTAATTTCTCCTTGATGTGAAGCAACTGTGTCCGGTGTGACTGGAGAATGTCATGGTGAATGTTCCAGCTACACATGCCCTGAGGACAATCATACATCATCAAGTTTGTTTTGACCAATCCAGTGGGAGTCGTGACCATGGAAATAAAAATGAATAAAATAGGTTTGAGACTTCTAACCCAGACAACTTGACTGGCAAAACGCACAATCGCCTGACTATTTCCATGATTACATATTTATATGGTAATGTAGAACGTTCATTGAAATTATGCTAACTGATGTGGCTCCTATAATGGAATGTAGTTGTTGTAATGTCAGTTGAGTTGATTCAACAAATCACAGCACGGATTGATGGGCACACGTCTAGTTTTTAGTTATTGTGGTTGTTGCTATGTTCATCACTACAAGGTTAAGACAAGTGGGATTATATCCTGTAACTCTTTGTGCCACATTTTTGAGCAAGAGACCCGCTACACATTTTCCTTTAACCTTCTAAAACTTCCATTTGGAATTTCATTTCCTCTTAACCTTGTATTGCTGAACTTAGAAGAAAAGCAGGAATTAAAAGCAGGAAGTGTACCCATCAATCTGTGTTATGACTTGTCGAATCAACTCTGGCATTTCAACAAACACATTTTGTTGCATGAGCCTTGACACACATTAGCCACCAGTCCATCTGAAACGTTACCTTGTTTTGGGACGTTGTTCAACTCTTGCTATTTCCAATGTTGGAGCCTACACAAAACCTATTAAACATGTCGATTAGGTAATGTACGGGATTTACTGTACTGTATGTATACAGAAGCTACTATTAAAGACATCAGTACAACTATGTGTATATTCTACAAACTCACACACTGTAAAGCAAAGTAGTTGGCTTTATTCTTTGTTGGTATTTGCTTCCAGGCATTTTAACAAACTGCTGCATTGAACTTGTCTGATGAGGTGACAATCAAGTTGATTAACTCAGTTTAATATGAGATGTGTCACCTTTTTAAATAGATTTTAATACATTGGATGACAGGTAATATGAACCAATATAAACTTTATATCTTGATATGCATATGAAAATAAAGAAATAATTAGAGATATTGCCTTTCCCTGGACTCGTTGTTTTAGAAGACTTGTTGATATTTCAAGGAATTGACTATGTTAACTTAAGATGGCAGAGATAGTGAAAAACCAATTTGTTGCAAATCTGGATGTCTCAGATTTATTTCACATTATTAAATTGACAGCATTTTTTTTTTGTTTCAAAGGCATGTTATTTATCTTACAAATTATAATCAGTATGCATTATAAACATATAGCGATTCATATTCTGGGTTGATGATTACTTGCCAGTTAATATCCATGTCACTCACACTTCATTGGTATATTATGTACCCATATCATTAGAAACCACCTTTACAAATATCAGCAGGTTCTATTCCCATGTCATGTCACTTTTCCTTCAGAAATTTCACAGCACACTCAGCCACCATGTTTACTATTCATTGTGTCAAAAAATCCTTGTTATGTCCACCCTAAATATTTATATTTGCCAGATCAATTAAAAGATATCCACACAAGGCACCTGTGGAGATGTTGATTCTAGACAAGGTTTGCAATATAACAACAAAGTTGGTATTCACTTCAAGGTACAAGGTGCTCTTATCAAGCGTTTGAAGTTGACCACTGTATGATCTGAGGAAAACACTCTTACATTTTATTTTTAAGGTGGGTGCTTCTTTTTTGTTCCACCACCAAGGCTTCAAAGCGAAGATCAAATACAACATTTATGAAGAAGAGGAAAATAGGCAACTGGTTGTTGAAAGAAAACAGGTTCCAATGACTGTTAAGACACTGTTTAGATTTATCAGAAGACTTGGAGTGTATAAAATGCAATTTAATTAGTCATTTTACATTTTATAAAATGCATCAAACTGAGGATCGTATGGTGATTTTTATACAATACTTAGTCATTAAAAAAAATGACTAAACCTGTAGTGCTATAATTGCTATAATACCAAACTGTGCAAAAGTCTTAGGCACCTGAAAGTCGATTTAAGGCCATTTATTTGGGTAGTAATATATACACACAAATGTGTGTGTGTATATATATATATATATATATATATATATACACAGCTCCAGAAAAATTAAGAGACCACGGCACCTTTTTCTTTCCTTTCCAAAAAAGTCAAAAAGGAAGGTTTTGAGTGAGACACAGAAGCGTTCAATTTGCAGTGGTCTCTTAATTTTAACCCTTCTGTTCCTCACTCAAAACCTTCCTTTTCGACTTTTTCTGGAGCTGTATACACACACACACGTGTATATACAGCTCTGGAAAAAATTAAGAGACCACGGCACCTTTTTCTTTCCTTTCCAAAAAAGTCGAAAAGGAAGGTTTTGAGTGAGACACAGAAGCGTTCAATTTGCAGTGGTCTCTTAATTTTAACCCTTCTGTTCCTCACTCAAAACCTTCCTTTTTTAATTTTTTGGAAAGGAAAGAAAAAGGTGCAATGGGCTCTTAATTTTTTCCAGAGCTGCATATACAGAAATGACTTTAGCTTGACTTTCAGGTGCCTAAGACTTTTGTACCATACTGTATATTTCCATTTCTTAAAAAGTTTCAGAAGAAACTGCACAAGTTAATTTTGACTAAATTGTCCTAATTATAATGATCAATAAACAAAATAGCATTTTTGTATATATAAACTACAACTGATGGCTCCGTAATATCTAATTGCACGGCACCACTCAACAGAAATGTTCCTCAGGCTCATGTTCAAAATGACACATTTCCATAAAAAAGTGCTAAAACCTAAATGTATAATTTAGTTTCACAAAAAGGACTTGAACCCTCTTGTTGACCTATGCAATGTCACTCATCTGTGAGTGACTCATCAGGTGTCTTCACAGGTCAGTCCTTCATCATGTGCAACAGGTTGCACACTCATTGTGACTGTACAGTAGCACTTCACTGGGGACTGTGCATTTGGGAAATATCGACCTTTCTTGTCATGGGGGATTCTAAATAAAGAGAATGAATAATGGGAATTCTCGATCCACGACAGTCTTTGTGTTTCTCTTTAAAGGACACACTCTAGGCACAATGTATAATGCAACACCTGTTTCCAATCCTTCTGTGATAAACCTCATAGGGAAGCAGTTGAATGGGACCTTGGCTACAGAGTGCATATTGTCATGAAACATTTTTAAAATTGGTAATACTTTAAAGTCCAGTGCGGAGATCTTTACATCAATCACAAATGTTTCCCGCGTAACAAAATTGTAACACCATTACAAAAGAAAATGTTTTCGATAGCGTTTTGCTATGCTGTCTCAGAATGTGTGATTAAAAAGTGGAAGGTAACCATAGGAACCAGAGGAGGTGCCTACCATCACACATACAAAACTAGCTAGCTATGTTCATGATAAGGTTTACAACTCTTTCGTAAAATTCATAGTGTGAGTATTGTATTTTGAAACAACTATAAAATTAATATATTTTTCAAAACACTGATCACATTTTTACTGTCTTATTTTTGTCAGCTGTTGAAAGTTATAGCACACTACTTCTTTGTTCTGCCACACCAGGTCTCCTGTCCTCCTCACTAACAGAAGGGCAACTCCCTCTCAGCCCTGTCAATGCTGCTCTCTGTCTTGGCAAAACGATGGTGGAACCAGCCTCCAAGGACCACAGTCCATGACCAACTGGTTAAGTGCTGGTTACCCAGTTTGTAATTCACAATCCATTCTTCATTGTAATCCGTTAGTAAAGTCAGTGTGTATACATGGGTTAACTAGAGTATGACTAACATTTCCTTGCTAAGCTGAGTGTTGAATGCATTTGGCCATGACAGCTAAAATGAGATTAGCGGCAGACATCAAAGCAGTATGTATAGCTGATCTTTCCTAGCAGTTTGCAGGAGAAAACTATTTTTAAAAAGTCTGAAATCTCACTCTTGCGAAGAAAGTCTTTGAATGCTTACATTCAAATTCAGCAGTGGAGTGTTCTGGCATTCTACTCACAGAGGCATTCAAATTTGTAGGGTTAAAGGAGATGGACTGTTTCTTTTTGGTCAAAAAGGTCTGACTATTGAACATAAGACTTACGTCTTCTCTTTGTTTATGTTTCTGTGGGGATGGTTGTGTGGGATGTTTACTTTGACATACACCACCGTTCACTTAGAAATGGTCTTGTTTTCCATGAAAACATACATGAAATGAGTTTGAATAGGAAATAGCTAAATCAATAGGAAACACTGTCATTGACAAGGTTAGAAATAATGATTTTTTATTTAAATAATAATTGTGTCTTTCAAAGTATCCTCCATTTGCAGCAATTACAGCCTTGGAGACCTTTGGCATTCTAGTTGTCAGTTTGTTGAGGTAATCTGAAGAGATTTCACCCCATGCATCCTGAAGCACCTCCCACAAGTTTGATTGGCTTGATGGGCACTTATGTACCATACAGTCAAGCTGCTCCACCAACAGCTCAATAGGGTTGAGATCCGGTGACTGTGCTGGCCAATCCATTGTAGATAGAATACCAGCTGACTGCTTTTTCCCTAAATAGTTCTTGTATAGTTTGGAGCTGTGCTTGGGTCATTGTCCTGTTGTAGGAGGAAATTGGCTGCAATCAAGCACCGTCCACAGAGTATGGCATGGGGTTGCAAAATGGATTGATAGCCTTCCTTCTTTTACCCTGTACAAATCTCCCACTTTACCACTACCAAAGCACCCCCAGACCATAACATTGCCTCCACCATGCTTTACAGATGGCATCAAGCACTTCTGCAGCATCCTATCATTTGTCTGCATCTGACGAATGTTCTTCTTTGTGATCTGAACACCTCAGACTTAGATTTGTCTTTCCATAAAACTTTGTTCCAATCTTCCCTGTCCAGTATCTGTGTTCTTTTGCCCGTCTTAATCTTTTCTTCTTATTGGGCAGTCTGAGATATGGCTTTATCATTTGAGCTCTGCCTAGAGGCCAGAATCCCGGATTGGCCTCTCTTCACAGTTGATGTTGAGATGTGTTTTGCAGGAACTATTTAATGAAGCTGCCAGTTGAGGACCTGAGAGGCGTCTGTTTCTCAAACTATGTATTTTGTCCTGATGCTCAGTTGTGCACCTCTCAATCCTCTTTCTGTTTTGGTTCGAGGGAGTTTGCGCTGTTCTGTGAAGGGTGTAATACACAGCGTTGTACATGATTTCTTGGCAATTTCTCGCATGGAATAGCCTTCAGAGCAAGAATAGACTGATGATTTTCAGAAAAAAGTTATTTGTTTAACTTTTTTCTGTTTTTTATAAATTTGTTTAAATTTATAAAAAAGTTATAAATTTTTCATAATTGCATAATTGCAAAAGGGCTTTCTCATGACCAATTAGCCTTTTAAAATTATAAACTTGGATTAGCAAACACAACGTACCATTGGAACAAAGGACTGATGGTTGCTAATAATAGGCCTCTCTACGCCTATGTAGATATTCCATTAAAAATCTGATGTTTCCAGGTACAATAGTCTTTTACAACATTGACAATGTCTACACAGTATTTCTGATCAATTTGATGTTATTTTAATGGGCAATTGACTTTCTTTCAAAACAAGGACATTTCTAAGTGACTCCAAACTTCTGAACGGTGGTGTATGTAGCTGTAAAGCTAAGCAGATTTCTTGACAGTAACAATGTACCTTGGGTTTCAGAAAATACCTTTTTTATGGGGGGGTCTCTCCATGCCTGTCAGCTTCTGCTATCCTGTTCACGTCTTCTCCCCTGATAAACACTGCAGCAGAGCAGATGGGGCCAGATGACCGTTTATAATGGAGAAAATTAACTTTAACTCACCTGATAATAAGGAATTATATTGCCTTTAGTTTTTAACCAAGCGTTCATTTTTGTGTTAATTACATTGTTAGTTATGCTGATTCAGGACACTGGAAATGTTCTCATCAATTACGGACCAAAACTACTGCCTACAGATATGTATGTAGAGAATCTGCAGCAAAGTGAAACATTCAGTGAACTGCATTTTTATTTTTTGACATGACCTGGAATTTACATGTGGGCATTATATTTTAACCAGTGCATAAGCACGCATTCTGTTTTACTTCTCCGGAATGAAAAACACTGTGCTTTCCCACTTCACGGTAAGTCAGTCCTACATCATATGTTTACATGGTAATCATATAGGCAGGTGGACTGCAATTACGTTAAAGGTGTGGTTACACAACAGCAATTTCAATGTGAGTATGGCTTTGACACATTTTGAGCAAATTTATAGAGTGCCCGAAAATAAAAAAAAACATATCCATTTTATGCACTCTTCAAAACTCTTCTAATTACATCCCTGTTTCCAAAGTTGGGAACTTGTTTAAAATGTAAAGAAAAACAGAATGCAATGATGTGCAAGTCATTTAAACCCTATATTCAATAGAAAATAGCACCAAGACAACATATAAAATGTTGAAACTGAGAAATGTTATTGTTTCTTGGACAATACATGCTCACTTTGAATTTGATGCCAGCAACATGTTTCAAAAAAGCTGGGACAGAGGCACGAAAAGACTGGAAACGTTGTGTACTGCTAAAAAACCTTGTGGAATATCACACAACTAACTATGTCAATTAGCAACAAATCAGTAACATGATTGGGTATTAAAAGATCATTCCAGAGAGGATGGGCCTGCCAGAAGTAAGGATGGGGAGGGATTCACCACTCTGTGAAAGGCTGCGTGGACAAATAGTACCACAATTCAAGAATAATGTATCACAACATAAAATTGCAAAGAGTTTGGGGATCTCATCATGTACTGTACACAATATATAGCAACATATGTTGCCATCCAGGGAAGGCCTTGCTTATTTCAGCAGGACAATGTCAAACCACATTCTGCACAGACTGTTCCACAACAGCATGGTTCTGTAGTAAAAGAGTCCAGGTGCTAAACTGGCCTGCTTGCAGTCCAGACCTGTCCCTTATTGAAAACTTTTGGCACATTATGAAATGACAAATACAGCAAAGGAGACCCCGAACTGTTGAGCAGCCGCAGTCCTATGTCAAGCAAAAATGGGACAACATTCCACTTTCACAACTACAGCAATTGGTCTCCTCAGTTCCCAAACTTCTTACTGAGTGTTGTTAAAAGAAGAGGTGATGCAACACAGTGGTAAAGATGCCCCTGTCCCAAATTTTTTGAAAGGTGTTGCTGGGATCAAATTCAAAATGGGCATGTATTTTTCCAAAAACTATAACATTTCTCAGTTTCAACATTTTATATGTTGTCTTTGTACTATTTTCAATTAAATATAGGGATTAAATGATTTGCACATGATTGCATTCTGTTTTTATTTGCATTGTATGCAGTGTCTCAACTTTTTTGAAAATGGGGTTGTACAATGACATCTTAAACTTGCCAGTATTTAGCACTAAGGTGGTATAGACGCAAACTTCAACAGTGACCGAGATTATTTTCAAATAAGCAATATGTTCAAAATGTATCACATACAATATATGGACATTATTTAGGTACCATTTTTAAGTAATAACTACTTTGTTGGTCTACGTTAACATAAAGCTATTAATGTACCATAATTAATCAATAACACAGGAGTGTGGTATTGCCATTATACCATGGCTATGAGCTGTCCTTAGGCACAATGCATCTCAGAGTTCATGGACACAGCACTTAGACATGGTATATTGGCAAACCCCAGAGATGCCTTATTGCTAATATAAACCAGTGACTAACATAGTTAGAACAGTACAGATTGATGCAATGTCATACCTCAGCTATTGGCCTCATATACCATGGCTGTCAGCCAATCAGCATTCGGAATTCAAACTACCTGGTATAAAATATACTATACTGAGAGGAAATGGGCATGAGAAACTTAACACAACGCATATGTGCTGACTAACTCTGAACAAAGGACAATAGATAGGACGTGATGCCCGTTACTGATGGGCCCCACACATCCTGTCCATACATCCTGTCCATACCTCCTGCTAGGAGTTGCCCATGTGACTGTCATAGGCTCTATGGATAGGCCCATTGACCATAGGTTGGAACATACCATACAAGGGTCTTTTGTAGGATAGACCTTTCTTATTGGAGGACATTGGACTGTTTAATGGCTGGTTATGACCACTGACCACCTCCTATATGTCCTGGCATAAAAGACTGGGTTAACGTTGTCATTACTGGAGAACATGTAAGAACTATGGAAAGTCAACATCTTGTATTCATGATGAATAAAGATGGTACTCCCCTGACTACCGATTGCATTAATTTTGTTCATGGATCAAAACTGGACAGAATCTAACAATACATACCTACAATGACTACTAACTGCCACCAAATCCTGGATTGATTTGTAAAACTTTCCTTAATTTTTTGCAGCTACTAACTGTTTGATATTGTGGAGGCATATCTGAAATAGACCTGTGATGCCAGGGATTTAAGTGAAAAATCTAACTTCTATCAGTCTATGACACATCACAATCAATCTTTTATATCTCGCTTGAGGGGAAATCCATGTCATCCAGGGTTCATACCTTGGCCCCTACTGTGATGTCCTTATGTATTTCCCTGGGTAGTATCTGTACACAGACAAACTGGACTACATTTCAACAATGATCATGCTTATTCTGTCCTTCATATTACACCAATGCAGGCCACGGTGCCAGGAAGTCTAGTATTTAGAGCATCTGACCACTAACCGAGAAGTTGCTAGATCAAATCCCCAAGCTGGCAAGGTTAAAAGTCGTTCTGACTCTGAGTGAGGCAGTTAACCCTAATTCCTCCCGGGTCATTGCTGACTTGCAACTTTTAACACCATTCCATTGGCGTTGACCAAATAAAGATTCAACTCTTAAATCCTTGGCCTTTGGTCCACGGATTAATTTTAAAATCCCATATCATTTAACAGTTTGTAATGTTTCTTCAAATGCATGTGTCCATGGGTTTAATCACCACTGAGTTCCCAAGTCTACCTCAACACATTTGCTGCTTAGGCTTGAATCGATCTCAGGGTCCTTTCCCTGATTGATACAATTTTGACCTGGTCAAGGTGCAACCCCTAATCAGATTCTCCCCCCGACATAGACAAGACCCTTCTGCTCCACAGAGACCCGGATCTCAGATATTCTTAATGGCCCGAGCACACAGTGACAATTAATCTTTTCCTCTCTTAAGGAGCTATACTCTGACTGAAGACAAGCAATGGTTAACAGCAGAACCTTTGCAATCAATGCACATTAGAACAGGCAGCATTTCTTGTTTTGGTATAGCTATTATGCACGACATTGTGTGATAACGTCCCGTGGACACAGATGCAGTATATCGGGGCGTGAAAAGCGTTCTTTCCTGAAAAATGGTGGACAATGCAGCATCATACAACCAACAGATAATTAAAACATTGCGGTTGATGCGTCATTTCGGCCCGCCATAAGTAGCATGTAAATGTATCATGATAGGAAAACAAGGCTTCTATTGATGCCTTCTATCCAGCCCCCGTCTGGAAATCACCATGACTGATAAACACGTTCTCTTTCATATGTTTCAGCGTAGCCATGAGCGTCTTATTAAAGCCGCCTGTAGACAGAGGGCAGCTCTGCACTACTGCAAATAAAAGAACTAAAGAACAAACACAGGGATACAGAGACACATTCCACCCCCTCAGACACATTATCAGACGTACGATTTTGAAAGAGTCCGCTCTATATTGATGACGTGTGTGTGTGTGTGTGTGTGTGTGTGTGTGTGTGTGCGCTAGTACAAAGCTATGACGCAGATAGAGGAGAGAGAGAGAGAGAGGCACAGTCCTCTGTGACTTTGAAAAAGCCCTTTGACTGCTTGCACACATCTTATTTCGAATAGAGAAAGTCTCTCACGTTAAGTAAGCTTTTGGTCTGTACACTCAAAGGACCCTGTTCCCGAACATGGCCGTAATAACCCCACTGAGCAACATGGGGGGAACTGAAAGAACCAACGTTTCCTGTCAAAGTTAATCTCAGTCCTGGTAAGTAACTGGCGGACCCTGACACACACTCGCATACACACACACACTACGTTACTTAAGGTTATGCAAACAGAATAGTACCAACATAACTGTTCCTGGTTATTCTGCTATGACCGGGGAAGCCCTGGTTACAGTAAAACGTTTCCTGTTTTTATATCAAAGTATTGATACAGCGGTGCACTGTAAAGGCATTCACACAAACTGTGTTTCGAAACGACAGGTAAATCAAGATATCAGGTTTGGATTGTCCTAATCAGTCCTGATGTTCCCAATGGCCTGCTTGAGTCAATTACTAAAACTCCCAACGTTCCCCGTCTCTCTGAGCGGAGTAGGCAGCATCACGGACGAGTTGCTGCTAGCTTTTCGATGCTGGCAACAACAGCCAGGCACTAACAACTGTAAAGTAACGTTAACACTAAACCGTCTCAATGTCACTAATTAATGTTACAGCTGACATCATAGGAACTAACTTTATTGCCCCTCAGAGTGCAAGGTGATACACACAAGGTACAGTAAACTTTATTTTTGGCACGCTGACACCAAATGTCCCATTTACAGATGAGCCCTGCGTAAACACATCAATACACGCAAAATAAAGCATACATCTATACACACACCAAGTGCACAGCACGAGACATGCAAAACACTGTCACAAATAGCGGACATACTATCGAAAGAATGATACTCTTCTACATCACCGTAAACACACGTCTGCATCACTATAGACACTCTTTTACATCACCATAGACACTCATCTACATCACCGTAGACACTACATCACCGTAGCCACTCTTCTACATCCTCGTAGGCACTCTTCTACATCACCGTATCAACGGCATTGTTGTCGTGGGTCGCTAATGTGACCTACTTTTTGTTTATCCTGACCCAGATAATAGGACGGCAGCCTATACCCCTGTTAGACAGTCTACTGAGGTACCGGAGACGTTGTTTGCCAGAGAGATGCCCAACATCCAACCACGGCGTCCCTGGCATGTGCATGACAGGGCAGTGTCCCAGAGCACAGCTAGGAAGTTTGGTAGCTAAAGTTAGCCACGGCAACAAGCAACGACTAATGATTGCCACGTTAGCTGTCATTGCTAGATTCTGGACAGTGGCTTTCAGCTGGGGGGCTTGTCTGCACCTTCATAAAATGAAAATGTATTGCTGAAATTCTTCTTCATTCCTAAAGTGACCTGATATCAACCTAATAGGCCTAACGGAGATGGAGAACAGCGTTCAATCGAATAAGTCAGGCTATCGGGCTGTTTGTTGGGGACACTCTCCACATCACATCCATAGCGCCCTTCAACAGACTGCGTTGAAAAAGGACGGAAATAAAACCCTTTAGTCTAAATTGCACTAAAGCAGCTCAATAATGGGAAACAATCATGTTTATTATAGAGCATTTTTAGATGGCAATTTCAATAGCTAACCTTAGTAAATTTGGTACTTTTTGCTTTCTAATATTAATTATCTGGTACACCATTGGGTGTTATGTTATACACCTAATCACCTGACCAGACAAAGCATCATAACATCTAATCACCTGACCAGACAAAGCATCACAACACTTAATCACCTGACCAGGCAAAGCATCACAACACCTAATCACCTGACCAGACACAACATCACAACACCTAATCACCTGACCAGACACAGCATCACAGGACCAAATCACCTGACCAGACACAACATCACCACAGCTAATCACCTGACCAGACCCAACAGCATAACACCTAATCACCTGACCAGACAACATTATAACACCTAAACACCTGAACAAACACAACATCACAACAACTAACGATACTGGAAAGGTCGGAGGGAAAACAGCAAAAAAGCAGACAGATTTCAACATTGCTGGCGCAGAGGTCAGGTGGTAAAAACACCTGCAAATCCATCCAACATTCTACTCAGTATTATTTCAACAGGGTGACATACTTATGCATTTATGGCACGTTTCAAATTATTTGACTATTAATAGACTAATACAAGCCCATTATGAACAGGTCAGAGATACCATTTGAATTAAGTGGCCTGACAACCACCCACTATGGGACTGGGTCTCCTGGCATCGACGAAACTTTTGCTAAAAAGCGTTTTTAATGGAGAATCTCTGTTGAGCGCCCTTTTAGTCTACAACTTTATCTGTGCCAAGGAAATCATCCCTGAGTAGCCTAACAAGAACATTTACCCCCGCTGTTTATTACCCCAGAGCACACATACCACATCACTACCTGAATGTCTGCGCCCTGCCTTTGATCACAAGGAGGAGTTACAGGAACACATCTGACATTGCTTTACACTTGAATGAGTTGCCTTTGTTCCATTCTTTCTTGCGTGTCAAATTATGTTAAAAAAAATCGCCCTATTGCATTAACTGCAACTGTTGTAAACATGGCAACTGTTGCTGTTCATTCCTCCTTCTGTAAATTCCGGTTAATAAGAATTCTGTTTGATTAGGGACAGCTTAATGATCAGATTTTAACACACATTCATCAAAGGAAAAGATGGACTTGATACAAGTTAGAAAATGCTTCCAAAGTATCCATTTCATATTACCAATCAGAGGGCATTATAACCGCAGACCTGAGAGCAGTTTATTCATCAGAAGATAAATGAAAATGTATCACTCATAAATCACTGCAAACTGGCATCCGGACCCTTTTCCCTTGTGTTTGCCACAATTACAAGTCGAGATGTTCTGTAATTACTCATTGTATTGACAATTTTGCCACATCAATTTTGGTTCCCGAGATGCTTGGTCAGTGTTCTGTCATAAATCTGCACTTTCCAAACACACGCATTGGCGCGTGGTTCCGCAGAGAGTTGGAGGTAGATGAACAACTGCGACATCATTACAACGTGGCTTACAAAAAATACAATATGCCCGATACTCTAGTAGTTTGAAGGTTAAAATTATAATAAGCCCTCTCTTGCTGCTCTTGACCTGATAATTGGCAGCTCCCAAAACAAATCTATAATTCTAACTGGTGACCTTTGGTGCATCTGCACCTGACGGCAGGCTGGGATCAATGCTGCTCCGCCCACTCCCTCCCCATTCTCTCTCCTTCACAAACACAAATGTGTTAACTAACTTAGACTGAATAAAGTAGTGCAGTCAAATCAAAGCGTTTTAGGTATTTCGCGTTATCAGACCTGGTCATATTGGAAATTTGAACCTGGACTCCGACCATGGCTGATTTTAAGAGCATATGTCCTGACTAAGATGATTTGGAAACCAACACACACCTTGAATTTAAAAACAAAACTGTAAACTCCTAGGCAACTAGATCCACAGGTAGCCCATCGAGTGCTCCTTGACCAACACGTAGGGTTGGCTAAGAAAATAGTTGATTTTCATGACTTCAGAGTTATAAGTGCTCCTTTTCAAAATGCTAAAATGCTTGAGGGGGTTGAACTGGGGCTACACAGGTTTGTAGCGTGGCTATATCCCCCCTAGCCCTAGTGTAGTGCCATGCCTGACGATCAATATACCTTACCAAGGTTAACCTTCTATTTAACAGACCAGTGACAAATTAAAGGAAAAAACAACATAGTGTCTCAGTAAGGTGTTAGGTCACAAGCCGCCAGAACAGCTTCAATGTGTCATGGCATAGATTCTACAAGTCCATGGAACTCTACTGAGCACCATTGAACACCATTCTTAAAAAAGATTTGGTTTTGATGATGTTGGAGAGCGTTGTCTCACACGTCGGTCCAAATTCTCCTGTAGGTGTTCAATTAGGCTGAGATTTGGAGACTACGATCATTTGTGAATGGGGGCATTGTCATAAGACCCAATAATGAACCCTCTTTCAAAATCACTTAGATCCTTTGGTCTTGCCATCTTAATCCAAAATCGAGGTCAACTCTGCCTGCTCAGCATTTCTATATACATGCCACAAAGCATGATAGGATGTTAACTGATTATTTATCTTGCAGCACCTGCATGAAAGCATCTGCATTCATTATTGTTCCACTAATCATTTATTCAGATATTTCCTTTAAGTTGTCTTTGTCATTTGATACTGTAATTATAGTCTAATATGAACCTTAAAAGGCCAGTAAACATACAATCATAAAGATGAACGATGCAAAATGTCACTGAAGAGCATAAATATCCAGAAACCAAACGCTTTTGAGTTTTTTAAATAGTTCCATTTTGCCCCTTTGCAAATGATGTATATGGTGAGAATAAAATATACCAGGTAATCAAATCCCTGCAAAAACATATAAAGAATGTATGAAACGCATATTTGTGCTCTGTGCGTTGTGGTATAGCATTTTAACTTACATATTGTTGTTCTGGAATATTCAAACTATTGATGCTATTGTTGATGTGCTCGCATTTGCCTGGACCTCTGCCCGCTGCCCAGCCTCTCTCATGGAAAGATCATGAATGACAACATGGTCAATAAATGTGGCACAAATTTCATCTTAAACTACAGATCTTTGTATTCCACTTTTAGATACGCCACCAACATGTATCTAAACTCCACTTCCCTGACCCTTGCTTCGTCCATTCCTGTAAATAAAAACTCATAGCTGACCTCTTCTTCGCATTAATAAAAACTAATTGCTGATTATGCAATTCTGCAAAGAGGTTTTGCATACATGTTGAAGAGTTTCACATTTAAGGTATTTTTTTACAGCTGCAAGCAAATGTTATTATTACTCTAAAATTCAGGCTAGGTGTCTATTATTACTCTGACAGTCAGACTAGGTGTTCAGTATTACTCTGACAGTCAGACTAGGTGTTCAGTATTATTCTGACAGTCAGACTAGGTGTTCAGTATTACTCTGACAGTCAGACTAGGTGTTCAGTATTATTCTGACAGTCAGACTAGGTGTCCAGTATTACTCTGACATTCAGGCTGGGAGTCCAGTGTTACTTTGATAGTCAGGTTAGTAGTCCAGTGTTACTTTTGATTACTTGAATGTCAGGCTTGGTGGCTTGGTGTCCAGTATTACTCTGACAGTCAGGTTAGTAGTCCAATATTACTCTGACAGTCAGGTTAGTAGTCCAATATTACTCTGACCGTCAGGTTAGTAGTCCAATATTACTCTGACAGTCAGGCTAGGTGTCCATTATTACTCTGACAGTCAGGTTAGTAGTCCAATATTACTCTGACAGTCAGGTTAGTAGTCCAATATTACTCTGACCGTCAGGTTAGTAGTCCAATATTACTCTGACAGTCAGGCTAGGTGTCCATTATTACTCTGACAGTCAGGTTAGTAGTCCAATGTCACTCTCACTGCAACGCAGCATTGCTGCTTTAAATGCAAAAATTCAACAGCCTGTCCTTTTTGTAAGCATGATGCTTATTTTCAGCACTAAAGTTGCACTAAATGGAACCATATGGGTGACAAACTTAACGAGATGAGAGACACATCTATTCAGAGCTGTGGCTGCCAGTGGCAGATTACGGTGTCCAGACCAGAGCGGTGACGGTCAACATTAACAATAGTTGAAGAGTGTTAATCAGCACATCCCCCTCTTTATGGTAGCAGTTTGAGGTGACAAGTGCTATTCTGTTCACGTGGACACCATTAGTGCGGATGGCAGTGTGGCGACTGTTCTTCAGAGGACACTTTAAAGGAAGTCACAGCTAGAACTGCAGTTCATAAAATAAAATTCATCATCTGTGGCATTAGCTGGTGTTTATGTGTGTATGTGTGTGTGTGTGTGTTTGCATATGTGTACAAGCTAGTATATAAGGCTGTAAGGAGTACTATCATTGACATCACACACACCTCATCCAGAGAAGCTCTTTCAGGTGACACTATGCACAGCAGAACCTTTTACTCGGGGATGGCTCTAGCCTGTTGGCTGCCTTGTGGTAAAACATTTAAGTGGTCTTCCCTTTTCATGGTGGAGTAAAAAAAAAGGTAATTTTCTGAAATTTTCATTCTTGTAAGTAAAAAGCAAATCTCTTTTACAGGAAATGTCCTGAGAATCGTTCAGCAATGCCACTCAGTGGAGAGAGATTTTAGTAAATTTACTATAGCACATTTTGGCTCATATTAAAGCTATGTTAATATGATATCTGAGGGATAATGTTTTATGGTGTATACACCACATGTTAAGCATATTTTTTGTATTATTTCAAATCAAAAGTGCTGGAGTACAGACCCCCAAAACAAAACTTCTGTCACTGTCCAATTACAGACTTTGATTATATATATATCCAATTTATTTTAAATAAATAAATAAACACGATGTTAATATGATATCTGAGGGATGATGTCTTATGGTTTATACTCCACATGTTAAGGCTGTAACTCTGCATTGTGTTTTGCATTAGAGCAGTACTTAGTCACGGTATATTGGTGAAATATACATTAAGTAATTTATGCTCTTATTCAAAGTGATTTATAGTACTGAGGTACACACACATACACTAACCCCCCTCCCGCACCACACACACACACACACACACACTGTATACATTTATACTTTAGTAACTAAGTCCGTGCACCCATGATGTCAGAGAGTATTTTGTTTTCTCTCCCTCACTCCTTTCCTTGCACTCATGCTCTTTTCTCTCTCCCCCTTTTCTTCACTTTATCTCCCCTGTCCTCTCTCTAACCATCTCAGGGCACTTTTTAGTGAGTTTTGCCTTCTCCTTGGCAGTCATGGGTGGATTTATTTTCTGAGAGTTGCAGCTTGTAACCCCCCCCTTCAGTGGATGCTACAGTAGGTTTTATAGGGAGTTTTCTTCCCCATCCTCTGTGCTGCTGAGCTAGGGTTCATTACTCACACAGTGTTGCCCTGAGGACATTTCAGCGATGCTGCTCTCCTCACAGGAAGCCAGTGCTTGAGCAGTCTTTTCTCTGCAAGACTGACTGGACTGGAGCTGGAGGAAAAGAAGCGCCTCTTAGACGTTCCCAAACAATAATCCGCTGTGACCGAAAAATGAAAAAAATGCCCCTAGTTCCCTAGATTACATATGGGCAAAAGGTGGTGTTGTCTTTTTATCTGGACAGTCACAAGAGGGGCCATTCATATCAGGGACTGTGAGGAATATTGATGCTTTATAAGAACAATGTGCAATTTTTTTTTGCAGTATTTTGTGTTTACTCATGGTTAATTAAGTTTAAATTTCAATTAGTAATAGTAAGGTGAATCAGATTTGACGTGTGTATCGCCTGCAGGCAATGTGCAGAAGTGTCTACTAAAAGTATAGAAATAATGGGTTTTGGAGCTGCATATTTCTTACTTTCTGCTCTATTTTCTTCTGCGTTAATATGACACTGGATTGAATAATTTAGATATATTGCCTGGACCTATGTAAGGCTTTTTGTAAGCACTGTTTATTAATTTACTTAAATATTCATGTAAATAAGTCCTGAAAAGAGATAATTGCAAGCTATCGGTCTCTGGGAACCAAGATATTCTAGTCATGTGATTGAACTTCAACTGGGACCAAATCAGCATTGGTGCTGTGGGGCTTTTCAGGCTTGGCGAGTGAACAAGCCTTCCTGTGCCAAACAAATCAGAGCTGGCATGTAAGCCATGCTTGGCATGGTAAAGTTCCTATCAACCTCCGTTTTGATGGGAGGCATCAACTTATTAGTTTTTCCAGAAGTTTTCTTGTTTTTTTAGCAGTGATAGGTTTTTAGCTATCCACAATCTTACATCTCTTCTCAACCTGATTGCATCCTCTAATGTAATCATTATTTTTGTCTTTTTTCATTTAAATTTTTTTTGCGAGGAGGGTCGAATCCTTCTCAACTCACAGTGTCATTCTGGGCCATGGAATCTCGACAAGCAGAGTTAGCAAAATATTTTTTTGGCGGAATACGATGTGGACGATGCTGAAGATGATTGATACGGTTTGTGTGTGATGACGGGACGGGGCTAACGCCATCTGACTTCGGTAATGGGATTGTACAATTCACATCAATGTACCTGATGGGTAGTAATGAGCGGATGAGATGGCGCTAACTCAGCGGCCGACTGTTGCATGGGTACAGACCAGGTCAAGCTAATTGAAAGGGAAACATTAAGGGGTGATCGAGTCACCATTACAGCCACATGGTCCTGTAACGGGAGCTCTCTCATGCCATCTGCAGCCCCTGCTTTACTCCATTCGTCTCATTGAGCAGTTTTTGCGCTGTCAATTGCTATGGTTACTTTACACTGACCTTCCCTCTCTGAAGGGTAGTGAGCGTTGGGGGGAGGGAGCTGGGTCGGGGTTATTGGGCCCAAACCAGGCCTCCACATTTGTTGTGTGGGGCCACTGGTAATTTCTGTATTTTGGACTTAGGCTTGATGCGTATTGTACATGGTAAGCACTTGTCATTAAATATTGATTTGTGCGGGAAAGCTAATAATTTAATATGATTGAATTATTGACATGGAGGCAGTCTGAATAGTAAAATCTTTCGTCCTGGGAAAGAAGGGAGGGATAAGGACATCTTTACAATAACCCAGATCTCATGGGAGTCCTGGAAATCTAGCTCGCCAAAGTCGAGCAAAGGTAATGACAGCGGCCGTGACTTCAACTCCCAATTACCTCAGAGTTGCAACAGACACCATCACGTGTCATAGTCGTCTAAATACACGGCACTGGGAATGGATTACCTTTCATTTTGCTTATGTGACTGTATATTTGCCAGCATTTTCTGGACATGCAGCGAATACCATATGGTTTGTCGTTTTGATGAATTGCCTTTGTCGTATCCTGCTGGCTTTGTAGCTAAAACTACACGAAAGTAGATCTCTCTTGGCAAGCATCTGCCACACACACACACAGCCACACACACACACACACACACACACACACACAAACACACACAAACACCCACACACAGTTTATCTGTAGAGGATAGAGAAATATCTTGAACGGAGAGGCTACGCTTGTGATGAGAGACCGGTCATTCGTGACAGTTAAGACATGGCTATCCTACTCATTGACGGTACAGTAGGCTTGCTAGCCTGGGATCATAGAGCTGTTTGTCGGAGCCGCAGCTGCATAGTGAACATGGAAGGAGCGATCTCATTGAGACAACTAACGTGGATCGATCAGCCACGGGCGGCAGACAGGACACTTTAACTAACAGACGGCTATGGTTGGAAAAAATACAGAACAAGTATCTCTCACAGACAAGACTTCCCAGGAACTGTGCTGAATGCGATCAAAACTTTAGCGCCTTGAAAAATAACAACTGATATATTTCTCTTCCCAAATGAGACCAACGTTTTGGGATTTTTAAGATTCAACACGATGATAACCTTTTGATAACGCTGGACGCTGTGCTGTTGACTAGGTTCTTGATTCTGTTTGAATTCCCAGGGAAAGTTGGCTATGCCGCACTGTGAGAAAACAGTCTTATCAAAATGGTCCATCAAGTCAGCAGAGATCAGGTATTGACTTACAAAATCCCCAGTGCAGTCAGGAGGTGCTCGGCGTGTGGGGCCGTTGTCTCCTGTCTCCTGGGCGGCGCCATGATGTAGGGAAATGTCACGGCTCCATGGGTACTGTCATGAAACCCTGTCGATGGTCTTTCCATACAAAATATCACCAGACAATTCAAACTCAATGGGTCACGGTGTGTCTGGAAACATCGCTGTTATGGCATCCCTTACCAAGAGCTTGTAGAAAACGCTGTACTCATTACGTTATTATGATTATTTATGAATGGATTTGTTAACGTCAGCTAATCTGTGTCTGTGGGACGCTATAAGGATCACTGAGGGTCACACGAAGGGTCGGACACACACACTGTGTTCTGACACACGGAGGGTCGGACACACACACACTGTGTTCTGACACACG
>JACXGI010013069.1:0-15228 GCA_016801175.1 Esox masquinongy | reverse complement strand
ATCCTTGGAAAATCACTGGTGTATGTTTCCTGCATGTCCCCCCAGGGAAATTAAGAGGCACACTATGGATCCATCGGGGATTCCTCCAAGAATGAGGAAGAAAAAGGCAGGCAGCATGAAAGAAGAGTGGAGGTGTTAGGAGTTACTGGCCTGGCAAAGGGCTTGCCAACACATCAAAATAAAATAGGTGTTGAACAAGACAGCAGAAACCGGATCCATTTACACCTGCCAGAGAGAACAGTATGATAATGTCTTTGGCCACATGCACAATTTATGATGTGAGGTGAATGGCACAGTGCACAGTGACATGACGAAAAGGAAAAACAACATATGTATTCTGATTGTTGTCACTGTTATTCTGTGAATGTTGTTTGAGCTTCAGCAAGGTGAATTTCAAAGTCATCAGGATGCAGCGATGCTCTGGAAACATGCCCTATTGTGAAATCATGCATATTTCGTTGAAAAGAAAGAAAGCAAGCGTAACGCAGGAGTTTGCATGTGTTTATGCACCATTCACAAGCTAGAACTAGGAGACTCTGAATATGTAACTTGCCTATTGTTTCCTGTCGGTTAAATATCATGTTCAACCAATTAGAAATTTGGAAATTTATGATTTCCTAGTTTTAAACATAAATGTGACAATAGGCTGTGGGCTCCAACTTGGTCCTAGGCGTCATGAACTGTCCCATGTTGGTGTCGGTGAGTGCGGTGGCAGAGTCAGTGAGGCAATCTCCATGTTTAAATCTATTTTTTTCTTTGACTATTGTTATGAGTTGGTGAACCAACTTGAAGGCTACATATTTATTTTATTTAGGGTCAACAGGGTAACTTAGTTGTCCAGAGCTTTGGAACAGTAATCGAGAAGTTGCTAGTTCTATACCCGAGCAGGCAGCGTTGTGTTGTCCCTGAGCAAGACAGTTAACCCTAATTTCTCTCAGGTTGTTACAAATTACCTGTCCAAAAAATAATATTGTGTGCACAGGAATGAAGCGAAGGTTGGTGATGTCATGTCACTTGCAGTTACATAATGTTTTCTCATAATTAATGAGAATAAAAATCCCTTTTTCTCCGATCCTCAATATCGTCATATTCAATCGTATCTTTTTTTTTATTTGATAAGCTTTCCTCAAATGCCTCTGCAATAAGCCATTCAGCGTGTTTACCTCACAACTCTTGCAACCAGAAAGTGAAGCGGTGTAACGAATACGACACAGACAGGTGAGTTCCAAACGCATAGAGCGTGGTTTATTCTCAGGACCAGGGACAGGCAAAACTCGTAATACAGCAGGCTGGGTTCAGAACACGGGAGAGCGGAGCAGTAAAAATCCAAAAACCAGAAGGCAGAAACCAGGAGCAGGCAGGAATCAGAGCACGGAGGTCAGATGGGCAAAGGCACAAAAACATACAGGATACGGATGGAGTCAAAGGATTAGGCAAAACTGGTCGGAACACGAGAGATACAAGAACAGTAAGAAAACAGGCTCAGTAAGTCGCAAGAAACAAACAATACCTCACAAAGGCTAGGGAGAACTGAACAGAACTAAATAGGGACACGAATCAGACACAGGTGGGGGAACACAGGTGATCAGAATGAGTGGGATTGGGACCTGGGGAGTGTGCTACGTTCAGGGTGAGAAGGATGTGCGCTATTTCCAGGAGGCAGGAGTGGGAAGCGGAGAGACGACCTCACAAGCGGGTCATTGTGTTTGAGGGCACACACAGTCACCTGACCTCAGTTGGCTATGAAGGTGCTGAGCCACCTAAGAGAGATTCAACAGTGCAGTGAGATCAGCAAATTCCTACTGACAATGCCTCCCCACTCCCCAGGCATTAATGGCCAATTAGAATCTTCCATGGGGATTTTCAGTCTCTCATCAGATAACAGCACAGTCAAGGATTTAATATGGTTAAAAGTACAGTATAATTCATTGGCTGATCCCTTCTAATGATCTAGATGGAATTATGTGATCTTATTTACATCCCTGTTTCCAAAAAAGTTGGGACGCTACGTAGTCAAATGCAAATAATAACAGAATGTCATGATGTGCAAATCATTTATCCCTATATTTAATTGAAAATAGTACACAGACAACATATCAAATGTTGAAACTGAGGAATTTTATTGTTTTTAGAAAATATATGCCCATTTTGAATTTGATGCCAGCTACACATTTCAGCTGGGTCTCCTTTGTCATATTTTTTGTTTCATATTACTCCAAATGTTTTCAATGGGTGACAGGTCTGGACTGCAGGCAGGCCAGTTCAGCTCCTGGACTCTTACTGTGGAGCCATGCTGTTGCAAGAATACGTGCAGAATGCATTTTGGCATTGTCTTGCTGAAATAAGCAAGGGCTTCCCTGAAAAAGACGCTGCCTGGATGGCAGCATATGTTGCTAAAAAACCTCTATATATTGTTCAGCATTAATGGTGCCTTCACAGAGATGTGCAAGTCACCCATGCCATGGGCACTAATGCACCCCCATACCATCACAGATGTTGCTTTTTGAACTGTGTACTGATAAAAAGCCATATGGCCCCTTTCTTCTTTAGTCTGAAGGGCACAGCTTCCATGATTCCCAAAAATAATTTCACATTTTGATTAGCCTCAGTCCATCTCAAATGAGCTCGGGCCCAGAGAAGGCGGCGGTGGTTCTGGATCTTGTTTATATCTGGTTTCTTCTTTGCATGGTAGAGTTTTAACTTGTATTTGTGGATACTGTGACGTACTTTGTCACAGACAATGGTTTTCGGAGGTGTTTCTAAGCCCATGCAGTGATTTCCATTACAAAATCGTGTCTGTTTCCTGTGGGCCCGAATATCACAGCCATCCAATATTGGTTTTTGAGAATACAGAGATTTCTCCAGATTCTCTGAATCTTTTAATGATATTATGTACCATAGATGATGAGATCCCCAAATTATTTTAAATTTTACGTTCAGAAACGTTATTCTTAAATTGTTGCACTATTTGCCTGTGCAGTCTGTCACAGAGAGGTGAACCCCTCCCCATCCTCACTTCTGCCAAACCCATCCTGTCTGGAATGATCTTTTAATACCCAATCATGTTACTGACCTGTTGCCAATTGACCTAATTAGTTCTGTGATATTCCACTAGGTTTAGTTTTTTAGCATTACACTACTTTTCTAATCTTTTGTTGCCTCTGTCGCAACTTTTTTAAGATGTGTTATTGGCATCAAATTCAAAGTGGGCATATATTTTTCAAGAAACAATAAAATGTCTCAGTTTCAACATTTGATATGTTGTCTTTGTACTATTTTCTAATGAATATAGAGTTTAAATGATTTGCACATCATTGCATTCTGTTTGATTTACATTTTACAGAGCGTCCCAACTGTTTTGGAAACGTGGTTGTAAATGTGAAGATGTCTCATCTGTGTATCTGAGCGATTATAACAGGAGTTGGGAGTTTTACTCCCTCAAATGTACTGGAGGAAGAACAGTCCTTGAGGCAGAAATTAATGTGACTGCCTTAATGGAGAGGGCAGATCTCTCTGAAGTCACTCATGTTAGGGTAAGGGTTAGGGTAAGGTTAACGTATGGACAGGGTGAGGGTGAAGGTAAGGGTTAAGGTCACGGGTTAGGGTAACCACTTTCCTGGTCAGTGTCCTCTAAAGGCATTTAGTCAATTTGAAATGCAAGCTCCGCCCTCTCCTCTGAGTCAACCAATCACATAAATGTCTCCCAGACGCAGCCGCCTGATCCCGCAAGCCTACGTTAAACGCTACATGTAAACTTGTTGATCTTATGGCTGTGCCAAGCTACAAATCTGCCCACAATAAATGTTTGAGTCAGTAAAACTGCCCCACGCATTATAATATATTTTCAAGAACAACCCCATCCTCAGGCTGTTGCGCACAGTGCATATAAGTCTGTAACAACAACCAATCAAAGTTGGCCTTAGTGGGAGTCTCCCCATCATTCTATGGGAGAAACCTTACTGAAGAAAGAATTAGATTTTAGTGAATCAAAATACTGCAAGGTGTGGCTGGGAATAAAGCAATAGCTGTTGTTAGGGCACACGAGAAATGCGTAGGCTAGTGTTGTGCTGGAAGGGGGTGTACACCCAGTCGACTACTTCAAAATGAAAAAGTCTTTAGTGGTGCTGCCCATGCTAAAACTGACCACTAGTAACCTCTACATTCTCTATGCTCAACAGAAGAGACCTTCATCACAAGGTGTTGAAAGTAGTTAAAGTTTATGAGTGGGATACTTGACATTCCACCCTTCCTTGTATTGCTATTAGTGGATAACAAAGTTAGTGACTAATGAATAATTAGTCGAAAGAAAAAAGAAAGAAAAAAAAGACAAAAGAAAAAAAACAAAGAAAAAAGTGGGAGACTGGGTATTGAGGGGTTTGGAGGGAGGGGAGGAGATGACAGTGGAGAACAGATGAGATGGGGTTGCTTTGCAGCATGATACATTGTGGGGAGTTATGGTAGGTGGGATGTGAGGGGAGGAGGGGGGAAACTAGGCCACTGTCCAGACTCTGAGCACCAAAGGCCCTGGGTCCCGGGATGCCACGTGTCAGCTGTCTGACAGGAGAGATGGGACTGTAACACACTGACTTTTTTCTCCACACACGGGCTCATCTTCAATCTCCTCTGAAGAATATCCCCCTCCCCACACCAGTCAGAGTTTGAGTGGAGAAATGCGCTAGTTATTATAAGGAGGGCATATGACATGGGACCCGTTGCTTCTCTTGCACTCTAGCTTTTGAAAGCATCTCCCCTTTGCACTCCTCTCCATCGTCTAGGAGGCTTCCTCCTCTTCTACTTGGTACATCGCCGGCGTCGTTGTGTTGTGAATATCATTTAGAAAGCGGGCTGTTGAACCATACGTTCACCCTTTTTCTAAAAGACATCGACAGCTGGTTTGATAGAAATCTCCCACCGTACATCTACTGAAGACTGCAACTGCTGAAACCGTGCAGCATGCCAGCCTGATCGTGCAATTATCTTTTCATTGTATGCCGCCACCACCACATAAGATCTCCTATATGTTTCCCAGCTCCCACATAGAGTAGAAAGCTTAATATAGAGCCGTATCAGGTACTTTGCATTACCTAGGCAATTAAAACCTCGTTAAAATGATAAAACCTTGAGACTCAAACTGTTAGTGAGTCCCCGGTGAGTCAAACCTCTGATCAGATCTATAAACCAAACAGCGCTCTGGTGGGAATAAAGCTTCTCTCTCTGGATGGATGTATAATTACTTTAGGCTTGTTTGTGGAAAAAGAAAAGAGAAAAAAACATTTTCCCTCCCTCCTGTTTGCCTTTTAATGCTTAAAAGTGTTTATTAAAATTAATTGAGATGAATCAACATGTTATGATGTTTGGTTTTAGATATGGAAGTACGATGTTACCATTATTTTTTTTATATATTAAGCCTATTGATTTGAAGGTGAATTTTTTAAATGAACGATATGTAACAGTGTGCAACTGTTGCAGTTTTCAATGTAGCATCTATTTTAGGTGTAGGTCACAAAGCAACTTATAGTTTATCAAAGTTCCCAGAATGTTCATTGCTTTTGTTAATTAACAGAAAATCCATAGCAATCTGTCGTAACTTTGGCGATTTTTACTTCAGTACTAAAAAAAGCTATTGCAGTCTGGTATATCCAGAGAAGTGTCAATCAGGTACACATTTTCTCAAAGGTGTACATCGTGATGCCTATTTGAATGCATAGCTGTTAATGGTGTGGAGATTAGCGTCAATGTATTGATGTCTATAGAACTGCATCAATGTCATGATGCTTAAAGTAATGCGAGGCATTCAATGGGGGCGAAGATTAGCCTCACAATATTGACCAGAGACAAATGCTTCAAGGACATGACTCTTAAGTGAACACATGCCATTCAGTGGGGGGAAGATTAACCACCTAGATAGGAGGGAGAGAGGATGTAGACTGAAAGTTGAAAGAGAGGAGTGAGGAAGAACAGGTGTAGGAGGGAGAGGGAGTGAAA
This sequence comes from Esox masquinongy, assembly GCA_016801175.1. Lineage (NCBI taxonomy): Eukaryota > Metazoa > Chordata > Actinopteri > Esociformes > Esocidae > Esox > Esox masquinongy. Next base: position 9,243 of record JACXGI010013069.1, on the reverse strand, counting down.
AGAGGGAGGGAAGAGAGAAGGGAGAGAGGAGGGTTCTGTGAAAGATAATGACAGAAGAGAAGAGAGGGAAGGGATGTCAACGGATAGACTATGTGCCAATATCCAGTCTGTGGAGGTAGAAATGAGGAGGGAAACAAGGTGAAGGTGGGAGGGGGAGAGAGACGAGGGTGTGCAGACAGAGAGATGCAGAGGAAGGGAGGTGGAAAGAGAAATATCTAACAGAGGGGAGGGAGGGAGACAAGGAAGGAGAAAAAGGAGTAAAGGAGAGAGTGGAGATACGGGGGAGATAAGGAGAGGGGAGATAGAAGGAGGGCGAGAGAGAGAGAGAGAGAGAGAGAGAGAGAGAGGCAAGATCAGAGTATAGAGAGATGTCTGAGAACAAAAAAGAGATTGTCAGTCTAATCTTTCCTCTACTTTAATTCTGCCATGTTGCATCCTCATATATATTATTGATGGTAACGACTAAGTTGATGGTTTATAATGAGGGTCATGTTTTACAGCTTCATCATTACATGTTTTATTTTATATTTATCTTCAATAATTATTTCATACAGTTGAGATAAAGCCATAAAGACATACACCTTTAAAAATCTGAAATATGCAAAACAGATATCTTGGTAGATGCAATTCTTAGCCTCCTAAGACCTGAGCTTTGATAATGTATGCATTTTTAATTTCTCTTAGCTATTTGGGATTAGTAAGACCTGATAAGTATACTATCTAAGCATGGCGCAGACAACTGTCCTCTAATAAGGACAATAGGTTTAAGGTAAGCAGAATGAAGTACATGGTGCCGGAAGCCTAAAACGTAGTGTCCTCATATGCGGACACAGGGTCTCAGGAGGTTAAAATATACCAATATTTTGGTAGTGTTCTGGTACTAAATTGAAAGTTAGGAAGTATTAAGTGTGGTTCAAACTCTGAATGCTGAATGACTGAAAGCTTATGATTATGAGACCATATTACAGGTGTAACAAAAATTACTGTCAACTCAATCAGTTGATAACCAAATTCCATGAGAATTAAAAGAGAATTAGCATGAGAAGGCTGCTGTAGGATGGGAGTATGACAGAATCAGGCATCCACTCAGTGAGAGCCGCCATAATGGAGGCAAAAGAAGTTACTGGCCAGGTTTCCATAAGATGACCAATTTAGGCCAATGTGTTCAATGTCCACAACCAAGACATATTTCCTGTTATTGTAGACCACCTGCAGGCCAGCTCTTGAAACTAGACAGCAAAACCTGAAATTGAAGGTGGCTACATTCAAAACTGGAACATTCCGGTAAGACCAATTTATATTTTCATATTAATTACATGAGTTGTGCTTCATACATTTTTTGGTAATGTTTTAAACATTTTGCTAAGGTCTTTTTCATTCATCATTAATTCCCTATTGATACAGAACAGTTACTAGGCTTGCTGAGCATAAGTAGGCCATCTGTTTCCCAACTGAACATTCATACCAAAACAATATTATACATTTGGGCAATACAGAGGAATAATTTCTCGTTATTCAATGACAGTCATCCAGACAGTGCTGCGCTTTGCATGGAGCAAAGACACAGGCGGCTGAAGATCAGTATGGACTTATTCTCTCAGACCCCGATTCCCTTCAGCCCTCAATCCCAACTTCCCACCTGCACCTCAATCCCTTCACACTGGTGTCCAAGGAACATTTTCTAAAAAGGACCATTTCATTTCCTCTCAGTCTCTCTCTATTCTTTTCTCTCTAGCTTCTCCTTCTTAATAGGCCGGACTGTCAGCGAAGGAGTGTGTGCTGGGGATGGTCAGGGATGATAGAGGGGGCAGTTAGGGGCGGTGTTGGGAGGGGGTGTTGAGGAGGGTGTCTTTGGGACGCACTAATCAGCACCGAACCAAGACCCAAGCACACTGGACCGTTGAGAAGAAGCAATCGCTCGCTAACTGCACTACACACACACATCCCGACTGCATGGGGTCAACCCAGCCCCCATCCTACCTCCATGGACCCAGTCCCTCAGCCCCCACTCCCTCATCACCTGGGCCCCCATCCTTAGACCTTCACCTTCCCAGGTCTCCTGATTGGGGTGACGAGGGAGTGGACAGCCAGCAGCTGCTCCAACAAGGTCTCGTCCCACAAGCAGATCCCCTTCTGTGTTAACCTTTCTCTTCAATTAACACTGGCCCCTTTTACATCAGTGTTCCCTTCTCCACCTCGGCACCACCTGAAATTCCTGAGAGAGGGTTTCTGGGCTTGTACCGCTGTCAGGGGAACTAGAGGAGTCACTCCGGGGATAGGAGGGGTGGTTGGGGGGATGAATAATGTCCATGCGCCCAGAGATTAGCATGGTTGCCTTCCAATCTTTTGGAGCCCTTTTTATCCGCCAGCCTCCACAGAGGGGAGATTCAGATCTAAATAGGACCTATTGATCAAAAGACAGCTCATCTTTATTTCCAGTGGACCTCATTATACTTTGCTCTGTAGGTTTTGTCTGTACACAAACAAAGTTGGGGAATTGTTAGAGTATAAGAAATCAACTAAAATGTTGCTTGTGTACATGATTTTCTTGCTTGATAATGTGATTAACATGCAGGGCTTTGTAACTTGTCACAGTACATGGATATTTAAATTCAGCACATTCCCTCACAGATGAAGGGTAGTATAGTAACTGGGGTTCTTTATTCTGAACAGCATGTTAAGAAATGGCACTAAATACGGTGTGATAGCTTTTGCAGACCTGAGAGTGAGATATTTACCCAAGCTCTGAGATGAATCATGGTGGAGTGAATATTCTGCGAGACCATGGGGTTCTGTTTTGACATATCACTGTAGTAATGTAGAAAGATGGAAGGTAGGTAGAGGCCGGATTTAAAATTGACCCCTGATGAGAATAAGAAAAAAATGAATCACCATAATTTGGATGGAAAATCGTTCACAAGCGCTATGTCTTTCTCTGTCTTCTCTCATCTCATAGCTGAAGCTATGAAAAGCGTCCAAATGGCAACATGAGTGGTACATCTCTGTGGGACTTGGTGGGCAGCAATTCCTCTAGGGATTCCTTTTCTTGGCATGATTATAGTGGTCACTTAAAAGAAAATATACTTTAGGGGTCAAAACTATTTTGAAGGACATAATCCTGCCCCCATGACACCATCTTATTGTGGTTTAATGGCGAAGTCCAGGCCGATAATACGTCTTCATGATAAACATCGCTACCATGACTCTGTTTCAGTGGTTGTCCAGAAGAAGTATATCCACTGTCCACAGTACTGAGAAGCTTACATAATGATTTAGAAGTGAGGACGGCATATAATGAAGACAATGGAACCCTACATCCTGTGTCATGATATGCTAACCGAGGTAGACATTAGCATAACATTCAGCATCCCAGCTTTATGATGGAGTAAGTTGCGGGGGAAAGCTGCCAGGACCATCTCTTGGTGAAGACCCAGAGCAAGGGCACAGTCTCCCCAGCCCCATAGATCAGCCAGCCCTGAATGTCAACCCGCACAGCAGCCACTGTGGTGCCAGGAGTCCCCCTCTCCTTCCCTCTCTGGCCCATGATGGGCTGTCTGGTGACACCACTGTGCTAATGACCCGGTTTGGGAGTTGCTCTGCAGGGCTCCTTGGCCGGGAAACATGGAAGTTGTGGATGGATGTCCAACTGGAAGGTCACTGTGTTGACGAGGATCTGCTTCCGCTTTCCATTCCGGTGCCACTTCATTGCACCCCTAACCATAATCAGTACCAGAAACTTGTTAGTAACCTCTGTTTTAGTGAAACTATTGACAACCCAAGGTCAAACGGTATACACATATTATTATGATTGCGTTTTTTTTTTCCACCCCCTTCCCCAATGTCATTGTGTCCAAACGGTCCTGTCAATGCATGTGAGGTCGCGCTTACCCACTCGATGACCTCAGTTAGCTGTAACACCCAAGCCACCAGACAGAGTCAATAGAGCACGATGAGACCAGGAAACGTGGTGGTCAGCTTGATGCTGCTGGGGCGTGTGTTAGAGATCTGGCCACCTGAGAGGCCTTTATGATATCAGTGTATTACAGATGTTTGCAATGTTTTACTGATGTGAATCTTATGGGAATAAGCTTTTAACTACTATAATTTCAATTTCTGATGATTTGTATTAGTGTGGATGTGTTTTACTCTCATGATTCATTGCTATTTTAGAAAATTGTGATTCTGTTCAACAGAGTACCGCCTTGCCAACCAAGTTTAAATATTAGTTGTGTTTTTTTGTTTGTTATCAGTTTGCGGTGTGAGCATGCCTCAGTGCTCAGAGGCCAATGTTTCCTGTCACTCCCCACTAGATTCTTCCCTCAGCCTTAGGAGTTTGGCCCGTTGGAGCATGGTGTATCGTCTCGGGAGAGATGTTCCACCGATGATGGGGCTCTGGCTCGACCCCTCACATGCCTGGTGTGGGTGGCATCGTATCAGAATGGGCAGGCACACAGAGGTCCAAACAGAGGCTGCACGGTGCTCCTGCTTCACTTTCCCAGGAGCGCAGCCTTATTCTCAGGGTCATGCATTCCAGCTAGCACTGTAATTATCAGCAAATAAAAAAATAAGTTGAATCTTTCTGGAGATAAATACATAGCCTCTTCTCAGGGGAGACATTCACATCTCAGAGTTCTAGTAGATGGGTTTTAATGAGGCAAGTCAAATTGTGTGTATGTGTGTGTGTGTGTGTGTGTGTGTGCATGTTCTGTCCTGGTCTAACGAGTGTAATTGACCGACTCTGGGTGCACGGTGTTGTTTTAACCATTTGCAGGGGTATTCGGAATTTGACTGAAAAGGCCTTCGGTGATAATTATTTTTGCCACGGACAGTGATTTGGCATTCAAACTTTATAGATACTCTTAAGTTGATTTGTAGTGAAACATAAACAACACAATCTCAAACCAGAGAAAAAGCGAACTAAAAAGTTGCTTGATTTTAGATTTTGCCACTGTGTCTGGAGAGTGAACTCCGACTGAGTGACGGAGGACTCAGGGGCTCTGGGTGAAAGGGAAGGCCATGATCTCGCCCTCAGAAGATCACAGATACTAGGGAAAATCTCATGGTATTGAGAGACAGAGTGGAGACTCGGATGATTTGACACACACACTCTGCATGGTGTCTGCACGTCTCAACTGGCTATATATTGTTGAAAAATCAACTAGAACACAACTGGTCAATTTTTCTCCGTGATTATCTGATAAGGAACTTGGGTCCTCCTACAGCTTTTGTGTGTTCTTTATTGTTCGTTTTTTCTCCCCCTGTTGACTTTTGTCCATTAAGTAATTATGATACAATTTAATTAAAATTCTGACTGCACCCCCACTGGTCAAATTAAGGCTTGATTTCTTAACTATATCCGGTAATGGATACCCTCAACTGATTAATATTAAGTGATGATGAATAAACAAATAAAGTCTGTGTTTTCACTGGTTTGGTATGTTTGACTGGATCAGTAATTAAATAAGAAAAGAAAATAGCATTTTTTTACAAAAGCTGCTGGAATGAGATAAAAAAAAACATTGTTGCACAGTCAACAAATCTGATCCAACAAAGTGAACTTTCGTCAAATCCATCTTGATTTATTTTTTTCTTGGGTCCACAGTGTGGTTACTAAAGTCCCATGTGGATATATAGGGAGGTTTTCACTGCATTACATTTAGAATGGTCCTTTTCCAGTTTAGAAGTCATTGCTAACTCCTTGGAACTGGGCTGCCTCTCTGAAACCAGTTTGGCATAAAGAGCCGAATCATCTAGCATCACTGTGTTGTTTCCAGCCATTGGTTATATTGTCACTCTGCTCACTCTCTCTCTCTTTGATTCTCACTTTGTCTGTTTGGTGGGTGGGGACAAAACATAAACAATTTGGTTGATTATCCATGTTCCTATTTGTTAGTTCAAATTTCATATTTGATTTCCAATTCCTAACTCCTAGAGGTTTCCCATTGGGCTGGTGAGTCACGTCAGCCTATTGAACGACACCCTTCGCATGATACTCCTCTCGCACACACAAAACAACAACAACAATAGCTTCTGAACGACACTCCACATCAGTGCTGTACCTCAGAGAGTGAACTGAGCAGGCGCTGCTGAGCCAAGTCAAGTCTTTTCCCTGTGACTTTGTCATCTAATCAAAGCAGCAAACAGCCCTGGAGGACCAGACAAGGGGCGCACAGTTTGTTTGTGTTTGTGAGAGTATGCGAGGAGGTAAGGGCGTGTGTGTGTGTGTGTATGTGTATGTGTGTGTGTGTATGTGTGTGTCTGTGTGTGTGTGTGTGTGTGTGTGTGTGCGTGTGTGTCTAGTGTGGGGGGTAAGACGAGGTGGTAAGACTTGGGGAAAACCTCCTGACAGAGTGCAATGGAACCTTAAGGGGGAACGGAGTACTGTTAAGATTGAAGTTTATGACAGCTGGGACCACCTGACACAATCCAAGCACCTACAAATATATGTTTCATATGTGTGTTTACCCAGTGTCAGTGTAGTTTGTTGGTACCTTTAATGCACCAAAGCACATCATATCATATCAATCATAGCCACTCTTTGTTTTATCTTCTGCCCTCAAATTTCTGTGTGGCACCATGTGGGTGGGGAGATGGATTAAAAAGGGAAAGTTTTGGCTATTAGAGGATGTATAATGCACTAACAAAGTTAAAGTCTTGATAGCATATATAGGTCATACATTCCCATGGTTATGCATTACATTAAGTTGCACCTTATTAGTATGTAACAACACATTAGTTGAAACCAAGTACCTAAAGTAGTTACAAAAGTAATATAATTACATGGTGATAGGGTTTGCCAATGTCAGTAACAATATATTACTGTGTGTTCACAAATCCACTTGATAAGGGTTACTTTACATGTGTAAGAGACTAATGTATTACACATTCTCTGGTTCCACTGTGAATAATATTTAGCATTTACACATTTGGAGGTAATCTTTGAGTTACTATGTTAATTACTCAAAACAAAATGTTACATCTTACTTCACTGTGCCACCACAGACAATACTAGGGTTACCTGGCTCTAAGTTTATACTGAATAAAAAATAAACATATTAAAAATAACCAGTAGTTAATGACATTGTGTACCTTGTTACAATTGTTGTAACCAGGTTGTTAAATGTTTACATCCTCAGATTAAGATAGTATCAAACCTTATTTTTAATACCTGTGGATTTGATTGTAGTGGTATGGTAGTTCATGAGTGATTTTCAGATTACTGTGCAAAAGTTTTAGGCCACCTGAGAAGATTGTTTAAAGACATTATCTTAGCAGTAACTGTTTAATGGGTCGAGAAAAAACACTATCACATCAACATATACACAAAGAAATTTTAATGAAATTTAAAGTAATTATAAAGTAATTAATATAAAATTTAAAGTATTGTATTTTGAAAAACATTCAGTATTTTGTATGGCCTCCCTTAGTATGCATCACTAAAACAATTTGCATTGGTAGACTGTTTTGGTTGGATTTTTTCAAGTAGTGCTATGGTAAATTCTCCTAAGCTTCTTGACGGATTTACCATATCTCTTCTTTTGACTTAGTTTTTTGTTCTTTTCCCTCTCCAAGTGATGCCAAACAGCTTCAGTTATGTTAGCTTGGGGTTTAGTCAAAAGATTGCAATTTTTTGTAAGACTTCTGACTGTGAAACTTTGGTGGCAGAGAACTCTGCCAGATGCTGAGCAAGCACTTCACTGGATTTCCTTCTGTCCCTCAAGAAAGTTACTTTTTTGTACGGTTCATCAGATGCAGACAGATTTTTGGGTCTAACACAGAGTTTCTGTATCCAGCTTGCCCAGTTTCTTTACATTTCTTTTTGACATTTCTTCTTGCCATCTCACAAGATATTAAGTAACTTTTGGAAATAACAATGTTTTTGTTACTTTTTAATTGTATTCATGTTTATTTGTATATAATATCCAGTGTTCAGAGACAAATAAACATTGGCCAAGTAAAATCGAATGATATTAAAGCATGTTTTTATTTTAAATGGCACTTAACTGATTCCTGTTGTGACCCAACCCATCTGTTTCTGGAACCAAAAATGTGGCTCCTTGTAATTTCTACTTGGAAACTAATGGAGGTGAGTGTGGTGTAGCATTTGGATAGCCAGGCAATATCACATGTATTTACATACAACTATGCTGACTGCTATGTTGTTACAGCTATATTGTTAATTAATGATTGAGTTAAAAAACTTTCTTCTTCAGTTTACCACTCGTGGTGCTTGTGCTTTACATCCAGGCAGCTAAGGCCTTTAGGTCTATTCATGACCTTGGCCTTTACCCAGCAGCCCTTCTCCTCCCTTCTAATGTTTGCTTTCTCCTTGAGATCCACCCTCTATATATATTCAAACCCCTGTGAGGTTTCACTTAGAGATATAAACAGTATGAAACTCTATAACATTTTGGGAAATTAGTGAAGTCAGAATTGATAGAAAATATATTTACAAAATTAGAAATGTTACATTTTACATAATCTACTGCTGATTTAGTCCTTGTAATGTTTTTGTCAGATAATCAGTTTCATTCTGTGTGATATGTAAAGATTTACTTTAAGGTTGATGTGATATTTAGGAGATTTTGGTTCTGCTCTGCGCTACTGTTCCACATGTCCATGAGATGTGAAGCAACACTATTCTCTCCATCTAAGCCTCCATCCTGTTTGAATTAATCAGAATAAAAATACATTGAGAGGAGTGATGTCCTTGTGTTCCTGTGATTTTTAGATGAGGCCCCTAGTAGAGGCGTCGGTCCACCTGGTTGTGGGGGAAAGAGGCCACAGAGAAGCCCACCGCAGGACTCCTTCTCTGGATCTCATTTTCACATAGCAGGGGTACAGACCTGGACATTCATGGGGAGGTAAACCAGCAGCCGGCACCACTATAACAAGGTACTACCCAGAGAGAGAGAGAGTGACTGTGTGTGTGTGTGTGTGTGTGTGTGTGTGTGTGTGCGCGCGCGTGTGCGCGTATGTGTGAGAGAGAGGGAGACAGAGGTTATCCAGTCTAATGATCTGTATCAATTCTGATGTTTGATTAAAACATTTCAGTATTATGTTAAAAAGGATGTTATAAACTGCTTCAGTTACCTGTTGGAAACAAGAAGGTAATTAAAACATGTTTTATTTTGGAGATTATTTGCATTGTAATACAATAGGAATAGACTAGATAGTAGCTAATAACACATAATAGGCCTACAGAAATGAATAATGATATATATATATATATATATATATATA
>JACXGI010013068.1:0-21518 GCA_016801175.1 Esox masquinongy | reverse complement strand
TCCACCAGGGGGCAGTAGAGAGGCTGCTCTGTGATATTATCCACCAGGTGATAGTAGAGGCTTCTCTGTGATATTATCCACCAGGGGGCAGTAGAGAGGCTTCTTTAATGCACCAAGTTATGAGGTGTGGCCAAGTAAAAAAAAAAAAACATTACCTAGCAACAAGCCTAGTGTTACATCCATCCAATAATAAACCGTCCTTCTATGCAACTACAAACGGTTATGACTTATCAAAAGGATTTGAACTGATAAAACAAATTAAGTGCAAATACATACTATACATTGATATAGTAAATATCATTGTATAGATATCTCAACATTTAATTTCTGTTCTTAGCAATTAAAAAGGGGCATTTTTTTTTTTTTGAAAAGTTAACATTTCTAGAAGCCACTGTACCCTCAGGATATAACTTTATCTCTTATACAACCAGCCTAAAAACCCCAGAGAGCAAGCAGTCATATGTTGGAGCACAGGGGCTAGGAAAAGCTCCCCATAAATGTCAGACACCTGGAGTGGTGGCTGGGTGTGAAGACCTGATTCATCCTGACTAATCTGGGGAACCGTTTGTTAAGGCTTTTCTCTAAATCAGGTTCTTTAGTGCCTAGCGTTTCTGAACATGGATGTGTGTGGTTGCTGATATCTGATCTGCTGAGTTTCGGTACTTAAATCTGTGTGTGTGTGTCAGCGATGGCCTTTGGCGGCTCAGTAGACATCTTGGCCACCGAGGATCCAGATGCAGCTCAGGAGGAGCAGGAGGAGCTGCAGGTCTACGAGAAACATAACAACCTCCTGCACGGATCTAAGAGACGCAGGTACACACACACACACACACACACACACACACACACACACTCTCGTTTCTTTCAGTATACTTGTGACCACATTTTAGGGCCTAATTATTTTTTTCTAAACAATTCTATTTTTCCTTGACCCCAAATCCCTAATACTAACCCTAACCTCAAACCCTAAACCTAACCCTAATATAATAATATATTCCAAACCCTAAACCTAACCCTAATATAATAATACAGCTCTGGAAAAAAATGAGACCACTGCACCTTTTTCTTTCCTTTCCAAAAATCTTGAAAAGGAAGGTTTTGAGTGATGAACAGAAGGGTTAAAATTAAGAGACCAGTGTAAATTGAATGCTTCTGTTACTCACTCAAAACTTTCCTTTTCAACATTTTTGGAAAGGAAAGAATAAGATGCACTTAATTTTTCCCGGAGCTGTGTAATCCAAACCCTAAACCTAACTCTAATATAATAATATTATCCAAACCCTAAACCTAACCCTAATATAATAATATATTCCGAACCCTAAACCTAACCATAATATAATATAATCTGAACCCTAAACCTAATTAATGTAATAATATAATCCAAACCCTAAACCTAACCCTAATATAATAATATAATCCAAAACCTAACCCTAATATAATATAATCCTAACCCTAAACCTAACCCTAATATAATAATATTATCCTAACCTTAACCACAAGCACAAAATCACTAATTTTTCCTGTTTTTGTTTGTTTTGGGTTGTTTTTTTTTTTGTTTTTTTTTTTACAAATGAGGACTGGCCACACTCCCTGACTCTAATTGTCTCTCCAGCTGTCTCTCTTCCTGTCTCCTATCTCATCACGTCCCTCACTGCCTCGAAGGCTTTCTGTTCTCCTCTAAGTACCCCTCGCAATATTAAATGGATGGTGGTGCACGTTTGTTGGCAGGGACAAGATCGTAAGTAAGGAGTTCATGAGGAAGTACATCCACATCGCCAAGGTGTTGACCCCGACACTGACCCAGGAGGCAGCCAATCACATTGCAGAAGAATACGCCCGCTTGAGGAGCCAGGAGCAGATGGGTTCCGACATTGCCCGGGTGAGTAGTGTAGACTGACCACGCGCACACTTGCGCACACACACACTTACACACACAGACACAAACAGAGACAGACAGACAGACAGAGTCACTAACCCTTTAACTCCTTCCTCCAGACGTCTCCAGTGACAGCTCGTACTCTGGAGACCCTGATTCGTCTGTCCACGGCGCACGCTAAAGCCCGGATGAGCAAAGCCGTGGAGCTGGAAGACTCTGAGGTCGCGGTGGAACTGGTCCAGTTCGCCTACTTCAAAAAGGTCAGCAGCTAGCCTCAGCCAGCCTCAGCTAGCCACGCGGACTCGATTGAATTATTGTGTCAGCATCTTCAGTCAGCTAAAGGTGCCCAGTTGCTTTGGGTTTTAGCCGATACGTGTAGGAGCCTTTGAGCAGACTAAGCTAAGCTACCGAACAACACCGGGACGGACTCGGTCAGGGCCGCAGTGTTACTTCTGTCTGGTTGTAATGTATTCTGTGTCGTTCAGGTTTTGGAGAAGGACAAGAAACGCTCCAGAAAAGAGCAGGACTCTGATGAAGAGGAACAGGAGGAGGAAGCACCATCCCAGCGGACCCCTCGCTCTGAGAGGAAGAGGAGTCGTCGCGGGTCCCAGAGCACTGAGACCTACGACCCGTATGACTTCGCTGGAGAGAAGGACATCCCTGAGAGTACGAATTTAACCTTCCTCATATTCTGTGCGTGCGTGCGCGAGTGTGTTGTCTGACCGTATACTCTGTTCTCAACAGTCCAAGCTGGCACGCCCAAACCCTCCGAGGACGCCCCAGTCCCTCCGAGCCAGGACAGCCAGACGGAGGTGTCTGCCGACAGGTGGGTTTCTTTGCCGGTGTTGGTCACGGACGTCAGGCCCGAGCTGGAGCACAGAACAAGCTGGGGAGACGCCGGCCAACAGTATATTACCAGTTATTAAAATGCGAGTTGAGCTCTTCGCACTGGATCAGCCACCAGTGTTTTTGCTACTTCAGGGGTCAATCTGTCAAACGTGACTACATTTAGTGAGGTCAAATCCACCCCTTCCAGTCTCCCCGTTTGAGAACACGTGTCCCCGCTTCTGGGCTTTGAGGCCGAACAGACCTGTCAGGAGGGATTATTTGTTTTCGGGGTGCCAACAGGGCCCAATGAAATCCACCATGTGGAGTAAACCGTTGGAACACCCCGAATGCTTGTAGAAAATCAAAAGGTTGAATCACAGGACGTGGACATAAAACGTTGGTGATTTGTATTTTCCGTTTGTGTTTTTGAATGCCTTTAATTACACCTCGCTATGAATGTGCCAGTTTAGTGAGTACGTTGCTGTTTAACATCTTGAAGGCAAAGGTTGCTACACCAATACAATCTACATAGACACAGAATACATCCGCCAGATAAGCCTACTTGGAAGTATTAAAAAAAGTATTTTCGGGGAAGCAGAAAGTATTTCTGTCAACCCACATGAATCAAATGCTTTCACCACACAGGGACCATGTTACTGGAAATGAATTGGCGAGTATTTGTGGCTCCGTGCTGGAGAATTGCATGTCATATTCAGAAATGTTTGACGAGCGACTCAAATCGCAATGTTACAAAGGGTAGTTTTTGTCCTCAGCATGTTTTGGATGCGAGGGTTACTAACTCCTCGCCCCCCTCTCCTCCCCCTTCCTCCGACAGGCTGAAGGAGTTCAAGTCGTCTCTCCTGGAGGTGTTCCGTTCGGCACATGCCCAGTCCGTGGGTCTGAAGTCTGTGATGGAGTCTGTCAACAAGGACAGGGACGAGCCCTTCGGCCAGCCTGAGGTCCGGGCGGCCCTCGCCCGCATGCAGGATGACAACCAGATCATGGTGGCTGATGACATCATCTTCCTCATCTAATGACCCATTTCTGGGTCATCTCCTTCTGGGACGGGAGAAGGAAGAGGGGAAGAAAAGTCTGAATGGAGAGAAGTTTTCCCGTTGTAAGACTGAAGGAAGAGGTGATGGAAGATGGAGGATGGAAGTCCATTTTAACTGTTTCATCTGGGTTCTGGGTCCCGTTTGCTTCTTACGGTGGGCTTTGGGTCAGCAGCTGTCTGTGGACGATAAAAAAGGGGTTTAAAGTATTATGCTTTTGTGTTTTTAGGTATATGTTTAAATTTTCTTGGATACATGGTCTGGTTAAAATTACGAGCGGAGAGCGAGACAAACCATTTCCTCTACAGCCCCTGCCTTTGTTTGCCTTTCAGTTTTGTTTTCAGAAAAAAAGTTATTGTAAATATTGTTAAAACAGGTTTTAATTGTAAAGGTTTGTCAACTATTGAGATGGAAAATTAAAACTTTTAATGTTGACCGTTGAGTGGGTGGTTGCTATAAGCAAACTAACAGTTTGTGTTGATCAGTTTCATACGTACTATTGAGGAGCAGATGATGTATTTGATTTACATTTTAATTGAACCAATTGCATGATGTAATTTGGTTACATTACCGAAACCTATTTTCCCTAAACCATAACCTTAATTCAGACCCTGAACCTAAACCATAACCCTAATTCAAACACTGACCCTTAAACCATAACCATAATTTAAACACTGACCCTTAAACCAGAGGCGTCGCTGGGATCACAATACATTCGGGGCTTATGGTCCTCAGAAATACTGCACTGCGAGTGTAATTATTTAGCAGGGGGCACCGGAGTGGTGACAACCCTGTACAGCCAGAAGTTTCCACCTTCACTGACAGACGTTAATTTTTTCGGCTTGTGCTGCATAAATGTCTGTCGGTGAAGGGGCCTCAGCCGCCTCCGAGATGAGGGTTCACCCCGGCTACTCTCCACACCCACGGCTGAGTCATCTCTACTGGGCCATGTGCCTCAGCACTGTTCCCATGAGCAGGTAACTCAGCCCACGCCAGACCTCCACCTTCACCCCAGTGGATGATTCAGGACTGGAATGATGACACACGTCAGGCGTGGTTTCAGGTGTTGGAGTGAAGAGCTCTTTGTCAGCTTGGGTGGTGGCGTTCTTGTTCATTTCTGTTTTGGATTTTATTTTTCTCTGACGTTAAATTGATTTTTTTTTTGCGTTGGTGAGTGGCAAAACTTAATTTAATCCGTTCTGATTAAATTTTGTAACAAATTGATTTAATCTGATTTAATTTTGGAAAAGTCCAACGGGGGTGAATATGTTATGTATAATGTTGTGTTTAGAATTTGATTAGAACATTTTAAAATGCCTGAAGTACGTTGGAATCATGCTGGGTTAATTTACCCTAAGGTTTCTGATGAAAGCTTTTTCATGACCAATACCTCACCGCATGGATAACAATCTCATGCACATTTGGGTCATTGTATCATGTTTTTTCCCAGAAAGCAGAAATTTGAATTTATTTCAATTGTACTGTAAGATTTTTATGAAAAGCAAAGCTGAAGTCAACATTTAATATTGTCTTCTAAATATTGTTACTCTGATTTGAAATTTAAGGTTATTGTTTAATGCTCTTAAAATGAGCAAGCAACTAAAAACTTGATTACATTATTTTATTGACAGACTTTTTGTGGAAAGTTAAATCCAACATTTGAATGGGTCTTCATAATTACCTTAAATGCAAGTGATGATTTGGTAAAATGCCAAAACCTATTTTCTCTTAAACAAATGTAAATATAAAAAATATTTTTGGGTGGATCACCTTCAAGCAGGAAAAAAACATTAAAATATGGCAAATTTATAAAAAAGGGTGAAATTCCCCTTTAACGCGAACTGCAAACCTAACATTGATTTACTGGTTCACCAACTAAATGGTAGTAAGTGCTTGATGGTTGTCATTTGATTTTCTGTTTAGCGTAAATGATCTGTCTCAGGAAAAAACATTCGGTGGGGGGGTTATGGCGCCTGTCTCAATGCGTTCAGCCTGTCTTGACAGAGGTGATGCTGAGTCATTTTGAGAAACCAATCGGCGTCTTTGTGACCTGGATAGGAGTGCATTCAGAGGAGTGGGTAGACTGTCCCTGAAGACCTCTTCGACGGCTTCCTCATGACCACAGCAATGCTCTAATGTGTGTCTGCCATCTTCTCTGTTGTCAGCAATAAGGACTGGATCTCTGTCCAGTGCCAAGTTAACCGGCCTCCCCCTGTGTTAAACTGTAGTGATTTGAATCGTTTCAGGATAAATTCAGCAGTTTTCGGTAGGTTACCTCTCTTGGGAAGTACCGTGCAAAGCAAATGCCCAAACTAAGGATTTCTCAGTAGAACTATGGGTTGCATTTATGGATAGATTTAAGGGACGCTGATAAAACTACTTCAAAGGCCTTGAAGATCCCTCTGGGCACAATCAAGATGATTATTACATAGTGACTATATCAGGCCGTCCCACCAAACTGGATGACAGAGCAACTGACCTGAGAGGCCACCAAGAGGCCAATGGCAACTTTGACCGATCTACGGGCTTTTATGGCCAAGAATTATCAGAATTATCAATTATCAGTTTTCATGTGACAACTTCCCAAGTACTCCACATATTTGGCCGGTATAGTAAGGTGGCCGGAAGAATGCTATTACCTCAGAAAGTCCATACTGAATACAGTCTGACAAAACTAAATTGAACTTTTTGGCTTTAATCCAAAGTATTACGCTTAGCCTAAACCCAACACAGCCTCACACATCCCTACTGTGAAGTATGTACGCATAGCACGGTGGTGGCAGCGTCATGTTATGGGGATGTTTCTCATCATTCAGGACTGGGGCACTGGTCAGGATTGAATATAAACATGCATGTTGGTGTGAATGAAAAGGGCCACAGGTAAGCGCACCTATGTTTTGGAACTGTAACGACATCAGAATGAGGGAGAGGCAGAGGAAGAATGAGAGGAGGCAGATGAAGTAGAGGAAGAACAATGATGCCATTCGTGACACTACTTAACCATGTTTTTGTACATGGTATGACAATGATGGGAAACTGGTCTTGGGAGTGCAGCCAAACCTGAGTTAATTGAGACCAGGGGAACCCCCCGAACCCGAGCAATAATGACAAATCAGCAGCTCTGTAGGGGGTTCCCAGCTTCTTGTCAACTAATAGCCCGGTCAAGACTCCAACATGGACTGTGATGGTTAGCTTGGTGCTACAAACAAACACCTGAAAACTCTGAACCACCTTTACTCTTCTTTTGATTGCTAAGGGTGAAGGAAGTGTTACACTCACATGTGAATGTCTGTCACCTCTAAGGTCATGTCACCCTTAGGTCATGAGTTTCAGAGCTCTAGTTTGTTTTTCCTGTCAACCAACAGGGGCCAGGGAATTGGGTTAACAGGTCTATTTGTGCAGTTTCTAAAGATGAGTTTACAGTTATGCAGAAGGAGATGAGCTCAGAAAAGTGTTGCAGAACTGTTAAAGAAAATATTCCTAGCAGATAAAGATACCCGAAATAGAAAGTAATGAAAGTGAGTCACCCAGTAAAACATTACCCACATTTTATTTATTTTTTTGCTTAAAGTACAAAATTGCTAAATATTTCTTATTCTTCACATTAAGCAAACCAGATGGTATGATGTTTATATTAAGTTGTGTTTCAGGATAGTCAGGGACACTTCAATATTGACATGATCCATAACAAAGCATTTGTTTTCAGTAGTGTGAATTCTGGCAGCTATTTCAGTTTAACTGTGTTTGAGCTGTTCAACCGGCCCACAGTATTTGGACAAGAATTTTAGAATTTACACATTAGCATCTTTATACATTGGCATGTTTAAAAAAATGCTGCGACTAAAATAGTGGTCATATTAGTCTGCCATATTAGTCATTGCATTTTCTTCTAAGAAATAACTAATATTCAGGCTGCCTCTCACCTCCATTATGTGAACATTCTGGCTTGTGCATCTACAAGTTGAACTGAAAGGCCAGCATTTTAGTAGAATGTTAATAATTAAAAATGATAACCTTCTCAACTTGCTGCAAAATTGTCTCAAGTCCAGGTCAGAAGCATTATGGATGACCACTGTTGTTGTCTTGATGTGTGTAATTTGGATTTGAATGTTTCCTGTCCTGCTAAGCTTTGAAAATGTAAGCACTTCTCAAGAGATCAACTACTTTTGGAAATCAGGGAAAACCTGAGGAAAATAACACATATTTTACTTTATACATTAGAGTTTCCAAAGTTGTCAGACTTATACTTAGTATAATACAGGAAGTGTTTTACGTACTCTACCTTATTTAAGTCACACTACTGCAGAACACTCACACACAGTTTAACAGATTTGTATGTTGGCTTTTTGATGAAATATTTAGGCTAACAATAAATGTCCTGAATCTGTGCCTTTTTTAGATCTTTGTCTGACGTAAAACCAACTGCACATACCTTTTAATAGTAATAAGCATAGTACTGTGTAGATATTGTACGGTTTAGCATTTGCAAAAATAAGATTTTGCATAAAATCTACTATCTATCTGATTGCTTTATCTCTTGATCATAGTCAGACAGTCAGAGCGGAAATGCTGACTGTTTCGGAAGACTGACTGTACTTAAACGTTTCTAGAACAAAGCCTGGATCAAAACCTCTGAAGTTACATTCCACACTGAAGACAGACAGACGACAAGAGACAGAGATGCTTTTGATCATGGTGAGTGGTGTTCTTCTTCAGCATCTACTAGGAAAAGATCTTTCAATGTGTACATTTACATTTTGGTCATTTAGCAGACGCTCTTATCCAGAGCGACTTACAATAAATGCCTTCCTCTGAAGGTGTCTTGGTAAACCACAACATCTGACAATTATAATAAGTACACTTTCTTTCATCAAAGCCGTTAGTTGACAAAGTCAGTGCCAGAGAAATCAAAGTTGTGCTTTTTTTTCTGGGGGTGATGGGGAAACACAAGTTAATTAAGATACTCATCAAAGTGGGATTTCAGCCGCTTTCGGAAGATTGGAAGGGACTCTGCTGTTAGGATCAGGTTTAGGGTCAATCGCATTTCAGTTCTGTGCACTTTCAGAATTGACTAGACTTGAAGTGGAATCGAGCCCAACCGAGGTTATGATTTCAGGTAGGGTTAAATTGGTAAAAATACTCATTTCGATTCAAGCAAATACTGGAAGATCTTTTTGTAATTCATCTTTGTTCTGCATGGTGTTAGATTGCCTCTTTGTAAGGAATTATTGAAGATAACATAACATTAGAGACAGGAGATATCATATTGAAGCGTAGCTCTCTTAGTTCCTCAGGGATAACATAACATTTAGAGACAGGAGATATCATATTGAAGCGTAGCTCTCTTAGTTCCTCAGGGATAACAGAACATTTAGAGACAGGAGATATCATATTGGAGCATAGCTCTCTTAGTTCTTCAGAGATAACAGAACATTTAGAGACAGGAGATATCATATTGGAGCGTAGCTCTCTTAGTTCTTCAGAGATAACAGAACATTAGAGACAGGAGATATAGTATTGAAGCGTAGCTCTCTTAGTTCTTCAGAGGTTTGCTGGTGCTGGGTCTGGTCACATCACTGCATGGACTGAAGAAAGGCCCGAAGAACCGAGCGAGGCTGGGGAAAGGCTCCGGACCGGAGGACACCATGTTTCTCTATCTGGATCCTAAAATGGCCACCCCCGCCGTCTCAGTGTCCTCTGTAGCCAACAGGTCCCTGTCTCCATGGACAGTCAGGTGAGACTTCACCGGTCATTCTGGTTCCGGTGTCTCGTGGGGAAGCACATTTTTACGTTTTGCCCTCACACTGCACGCCTTATTTTGAAGAGAGAGTTCTCGTTCTTCAAAATGTATTTCAATTGTGTTTAATCTGTTTGACGTGAATAACATGCTATGCGTTTACATATTTATGTATAAACACTCTCTCCTCCCATGCCTAACCAGGAACTCCCATGTTAAGAACCGGTTTCCTGAATACATAGCCCAGGCTCAGTGCCAGACGTCTGGCTGCCTAACGCCGGACGGAAAGGAGGACTTGTCCCTGGAGTCCAAACCCATTCTGTATCAGGTCCTGGTGCTACACAGGTGATCCTTATTAACGTTACGTTAATACGATTATTAACGTATCGATTATTAATGTTCATGATCCTTCTGTAGGGATGAATAAAGTCGATTTGCATTTCACCTAACTCAGCTCATCTCACTTTCACTTTGTCTCAGGCAGAAGGCGGTGTTCAGGAGTAGTGAAGTTAATGTTTCTGCTAGTCATTTATTTTTGGTAAAAGTAAAAATGTCCTTTCTTTTTCAGTCAGATCCACCTAATTCTCATTGAAAATGTAATAGAAAAAATGTAATAGATGTTGCTTTGATAATTTATTACAGTAATAAATTGGTATATTACCTTTCCAAAAATATTTTAATTACTAATTAATTAGGTGTTTTTATTACTGGTGCATCTATAGTATATCATGTTTTCATAAACAGCGATCTCCATACTTTTTGGGCATAAGAGCCATTTAAAAAAAGAAACTAAACGTTGTGACCTAGTTTTTTTTTGTGAATGCTTTAAGTTAGGCAAATACTTTTTCTCACATCTGAGTGTTCTGTCAATATACCTGGTACAATAAGATATCAATATACATGGTAAAATAAGGGTTGAATTAAAAAAACTAGAAGATTATAAAGTTCTCCTTCTAATTGTTCTTTAAATTAACAATTTCCTTGATGGAACAAAACCACATGTGATGTTCTGTGTTACATGGCAGCAATTAAATCATATTTGAAGATACTTTTTGAGTTTTTGCTTTCAACTGCGCTTTTGCAAAAGAGGAATATGGCTTTTTTAACCAATGATGTCTGAACAGAGAGGGATTTGAATCAGTGTAGATTGGAGCTGGAATACTTTCGGATTTGTTCATTATAGTTTGAGGTGGAACACGAAAAATGCTTTTACTTTTGGAATTGTTCTCAAGATAGTTAGAGAGGAGCATCCAACCTGTTGAAGAGCCATTCAAAAAGCAGCTTCAGTTCATCGTCTCTTTTTTCCAGTGAGAAGTAATTGCTTGGTAACTTGTTAAACTTCCTTTTTCGTGTAGCCTGCCCTACACTTTGTGGTAGTATGTGACTTTCTAACTGTAATATTATCATTGAAATGTATTGAAATGGTTGTTTGATTTGTCTGAATTCTCTGCAGAGTTCAGAAAGACAGTGGCAGCAAAGAGAAGAGGAAGAAAGGGAACGGGAAGAAGAACAGGAAGGGGAAGAGATATTTCTACAGACTGAAAACAGAGATTGTTACAGTAGGCTGTACCTGTGTGAGACCTCATTACTAGACCCCAGGGGGAGGGGCTTCCTTCCAAAGCCAATGGGGATCCAAATACATTAGAAAACACAGATTCAGTCAAGTCAGGAAATTGTCTTCTTTATAATTTTTGTACAATTTAAAAGTTGGCTGAACTAAATTCGAATTGACCCCAGGTGTAGAGAGGAGCGCCTTCCTTTGTGCATTTGAGTGAAGCTTGACTGTGGATTAAATGTCAAAAGACTGAATAAGGAGGATGATGTATTTGTTTTGATGTTGACCTGTGTTCATGGATGTAGTGATATATTAGTGACCCCTAAACTCTGACCTTTACCTGGTGACATCTGAGGTCAAATAGAGGTTTACAATTCTGTTCATACTTTTCTAAAGTTTTTATTTATTGAAATAATTTCTTTCACTTCTAATTCAAATATCTGTGTTATATTCAATATTATCTTACCTCAAATATAAACAGGAAAACATGGACTTTCTTACAGACTTAACAGTAAGCTAGTTGTCCTGTGGTCAATAAGGCAATTAAAATATTTATAAATGAAATTCATATTGTTCACTGTTTTCATTGCTTATCATGTACTTCTATATCTTATCTGTTTATAATGTGTGCATCTATATCTATGTATTGGTGCTTTTTTATTATCGCTGTAATTGAGGGCTCAACTGTAAACAAGTCCAATGTCTCAGGTTGAATTCTCTGTATGAATAAAGGTCAGTGTGATCTATAGCTTGTGACCAAATATCATATTTTCTCTAGTCAGTAGTAGATTGTTTAGATATGAAATATTCTTAAAATGCATGAAAGTATGTTGTATACACATAAATAATAATAATCAATAAAGAATACATTTCATGTAAGAGAGATTTTTACTAATCAGTTGTTATTCTGTTATGAATCGTTGTTGTCATCGCTCTGTACAAGAGTGCCAGTTGAATAACCAATTAAATAACCAATGAAATCATTAAAATACTTTTCAAACAACCAGACGGGACTAATTTCAGGCAAGAGTCACCTTTACTGTCCATGCCAAGGAGAGACAGTCAACTTGGCCTGTATAACACACATAAACACACACACAGAGAGCTTGTTAAAACCCCACATTCCCAATAACAGTTGAAACATTGAACCTTTCACAACAACCCCCCATTGAAGTGGACACATCCCAATTGTGCCCTAGTCCCCATGTAGGACATTGTTTTTAACCCGAGCTCATGAGTCGCTGGGCATAAGAGGTTGCACTAGGAAGGGAAGAGGGTGCCATTTAGGGCATGTACAGAGGGATTTCAGCTAACATTAATCCCCAGCTCTTTCTCCTCATCTTCCTCTCTCCTTGCTCTCTTTCTCCTTCAGTTTCTCCTCCTCTCTTTCTCTCTTTTCTCTCTCTTTGTCTTTCTCCTCTCTCTCCCTTGCTCTCTTCTCTCTCTCTTCATCTCTCCCTCTTTCACCACACTTTCATGTTTTCTCTTTTCCCACATTGTAAAAACATTAACCAATTACAGTTAACAGAGTACAGTGCCCTCATGCTAAAGCAAAACGCAGCATTAGATGGTCTACCAGGGGGAGCAGTCTAACATCCTGTCAATTGGTCGATCAAGAAATAATAACCAGGTTTTTGCTTTACCAGGTCTTCCCAAATATCCTAACTGTGTACTGCCCTTTAAACATTTCCACCATATTGCATCTATGTGTGCTTTTGAGTTTAAAAAAGTGAACATATCTAAATGAACTAGAGTGCATTTTGTGCTCTAAGTCTAGCTAGAAGCACGAGTTCTATCTTCTAGTAGCTAACAGCTAGCTGATAAAGTTCTTAGGAAAGTTAAAAATGCATCAAATACACCTTGAGCTTTATCAAATGACACAACCCAACCTTTAATCTGACATCCACAAATCTTGTATCATCTGGCATTCCCTGGTAAATTCAAAATAGTGCAGTGCATGACTAAACGTGCATGAAGCTGGTTGCAGCATCCTGTTAGAGCTATCGGGAGAAGGTTTCACAGTAGAAATAGGTTTTATGTATAATCGCCGGTGTGTTAAATACCAAGGCTTGGTTTCCACTGGAACCCTTTTTCCTCTGTCCCCCAAATCAAACAGATCAGCACTGATTGGGAAAAAGATCAGAACTGATCTGCCTGTGTGAACTCAGCCAAGGTTTGTGTGTGTCTATGTGTGGCTATGTGTGTGAATGAGTGAGAAAGAAGAGTAGACGTATGTGTGCTACGCTGATTGTATTTTTGAAAAGAAATGTCCGCAGACTGGGGCGTACCTACAGACAACCTGCCACCACTCTTACTGAGCTTCGTCACAAACCTCTGCTTCAACATGCACTCTCTGTCGACGCACCACCATCATCATCACAACATCAATATCAACCTACACTCTGATGAAGAGTTTATTTGCCAGCCAGACAAAACACGCCTCTCTTTTATCCAATCACATGTTTTTTGTTGATAATTATTGGATTCCCCCTCAAGCGTCCAAATTGTTATGAATCAAAATGAAACCCTTCAAAGTCCTGACGGGGGTTATATGTTCCTTTTTATTTTTCTCATTTGTCTTGATCTCATTATTTATTTTTTATTGACTCACAAAACCAGTCCTTCTTTCACTTTCTCTCCGTTTGTTTTTGACTCGTCTACCGGCAGGCTTCCTCCTTCCTCTCTTTGTTCTTCCTCACCTCCTCTGCATGTTTCTCCTGCCACAGAGCAAACAAGGAATATATTAGCATTTATTCAGTATAAACAACACCCAAATATATTCCTGCATTCATACCTCAACAAGGGTTTTACTGAACAAGAAAAGGATCAAACAAGACACATATAGTATATTATATTATATTACACCACGTATTATTCAACAGGACTCTAGACATTTGAGAACTCAGCTGAGAGAAAAAGATTGATAATGAAACTAGACTGAAATACAGAGTAAGAAAAGGGGGAGAAAATAGAACAGAGTGAAATGAGCGAGAAAAGAGAAAGACAAAAGAGAGACCGAGTTTGAGAAAGGAGAACAGGAGACACAGACCAACTTAAATGTTACCTTCTCTTGCAGTCGCTCCAACATGGCCGCCAGCAGAGCTTCTCGGTTCTCCTTGTTGGCCTCCATCTTCTGCTCCAGCTTCTCCTTGGCGTTCTTAATAAAGTTGTTGTTCTCCTCCAAAGCCTTCTGGATCACCTCCCTCTCATGCTCTCTCTTCTCCGCCAGGTGCTTCAGCAACTCAGCCTCCTGACACTAGAGGGCGATGTGAGGAGTGTATCACCTTAGGACAGCGGTGTTCATGGTGTGTGTGTGTGTATCGGTGTGTCTTTTATGCCTGTGTGTTTGAATGTTAATGCCTGTGTGTGTGTGTGTGAATACTTGTATCTTTGTGAATGTTTCCTTCTCCATCTCCTCCTCCCTACTCCTCCTCTTCCCTCTTCTCCTCCTCACCTTCCTCCTCTCCTCTGCAGCCTCCAGTTTCTTCTGGATCTCCTCCATGGAGAGGTCTCTGCGTAGGGGCATCGCAGCATTGAGCTCTGGGATGCTGTCAAACGACGGGGGCTTCAGGATGACCTCAAAGGCCTGACCTGAGGAACGCTTGTTCAACTCAATCACCTCCACATCCTTGATGACACACCAGCCCAGATCCACCGCGTCGGCCAAAGCAAGAACCTTTTTCCTCACTTCTTCTGCATGCTTATCCTGACACACAGAAAAATAAAACAACAACAGTAATTACAGTATTTAATTTCAAGAAAACAATAAAATTAAATAGGTAAAACCCGGGAGTAAACATGGTAATAAAAAATACTTCCTGTATTAATCTGCATAGACAGACACAGACAGACACAGACAAACACAGACAGACACAGACAGACACAAGAACATAGAGACAGAAAGACACAGACCATAGATACAGACAGATAAAAACAAAGACAAAGAGGTAGAGAGATAGACAGAGAGGAATTCAAGAGAAGGAGACACAGACCAACTTAAATGATACCTTCTCTTGCAGTCGCTCCAACATGGCCGCCAGCAGAGCTTCTCGGTTCTCCTTGTTGGCCTCCATCTTCTGCTCCAGCTTCTCCTTGGCGTTCTTAATAAAGTTGTTGTTCTCCTCCAAGGCCTTCTGGATCACCTCCCTCTCGTGCTCTCTCTTCTCCGCCAGGTGCTTCAGCAACTCAGCCTCCTGACACTAGAGGGTGATGTGAGGAAGAGTATCACCTTAGGACACTGGTGTTCATGGTGTGTGTGTGTGTGTATCGGTGTGTCTTTTATGCCTGTGTGTTTGAATGTTAATTCCTGTGTGTGTGTGTGTGTGTGTGTGTGTGTGTGTGTGTGTGTGTGTGTGAATACTTGTATCTTTATGAATGTTTCCTTCTCCTCCTCCCCACTCCTCCTCTTCCCTCTTCTCCTCCTCACCTTCCTCCTCTCCTCTGCAGCCTCCAGTTTCTTCTGGATCTCCTCCATGGAGAGGTCTCTACGTTGGGGCATCGCAGCATTGAGCTCTGGGATGCTGTCAAACGACGGGGGCTTCAGGATGACCTCAAAGGCCTGACCTGAGGAACGCTTGTTCAACTCAATCACCTCCACATCCTTGATGACACACCAGCCCAGATCCACCGCGTCTAGCAGAGGGAAGGCAGGAGAAGGAAGCACTTCGAAACACAATCCTGTAAACAGACTGAGTGTTTTCAGCCTCGGAGGACAGGTGGATTTCACTGATTCATAATAAAACATTTGCTTCACGGTGTTGCTAATTTATGTAAACCCGCGCGATTTGACCGCTTCTAGCGTTTCCTTACGTATTTATTGGATTCAAAATGGCCTTAGTGACCGAACACAGGTTATTGTAGTTGTTTTTCTTAATGTATGTTTTATTTCCACTTTGTATGTGTTATTATTGTTGAAATACAGGCCTCAGCTATGAAAGAGACGTTGGTCTCAGTTTAATTTCTCTAAATAAATGTAAAAATTATGCCGTCTATTCTCTTTCTATTCTATCTACAAACGTTATAATAACTGTATGAATTGAGTTATAAAGTGTTCACTATGTTTATGAATGAAGGCTGTAGTGTGGGGGTCTTACCCTCTGCTTTGTAGGTGGGCACTCCATCGACGGTCTGAGGGTTCAGGCAGGAACAGAACAGAGACACCAGGGGGAGCTCTTTCACCTTATCTCTGTATGCTGTAGGTCACACACAGACCCACGCGCACACACACACGCACAGAGACACACATGCACATTTCTCATGACAGTCAACACATAAGTGTTCAGCGCAAGGCCAAATGGAAAAGCTGACCAGAGGTGTATTTGTTTCGTTAAAATGTAGCACATCATTTTCTCATCCGTAGATGTGAAGTGGGTCAGACAAGGGCAGAAGGGTTCATCGAGGTGCAGCACAGCCAAGTGCCCACCCATCTGGAAGTGTAAACCTTCCATGCCAACCAGTAAATGGAGCCCAGGCTAAGCTAGATTCTGAAGTCAGGCTGACTTTCCAATAATAAACAAAGCATTATCCTCGGCGGCCATGTTTGAAAGCGTTTAGTACAACGCCTCTCAGGCGGCTGGATACACAGAAACTGCTCTGCAAGCATATCACTGGGTTAATGGTCTCTGAGGTACAGTGAGTTTCATCCAGTGATAATGGCTTGTACATGGAAAAGGACATTGAATCCTGCTGGATTTGGCTTATTAGGCAGTTTTTGTCCGTCCCCAGAGACAGGTGATTTGGTGTGCACGCGTTCACCTGGCTATGGGGACGGACATAAGCGGTTTCCATTATCACCCAGCAGTAGCAGAACAGGGAAGGGCCAGTTTCATGGGGGCGTGGCTTGGAGAGAAAACATCTGACTTCATCACAAAGGGCTGCGATGGTTCACAGGTTTGCGAATCCTCGGGAATTCTACCTCATCCACAACTCCTCTGGAATTCTACCTCATCCTCAACTCCTCTGGATTTCTACCTCATCCTCAACTCCTCTGGATTTCTACCTCATCCAGAACTCCTCTGGAATTCTGTCTCATCCAGAAGTCCAGGTTTAAATAGCTGGTTGCTTATTTGTTTCGTTAACTTGAGTGTCTTTAGCTTAAAAATTGCTGTTACACAAAATTATATCCACAACTATGTCTCAAAATGATAAATTGTGTTGCAATTCTACCTCTCAAAAGTACATTTAAGCTAAGTTACATGTTCTTTTTGTTTAACATTGCATGAGGTAATGTATTGTAGAAGTATAATCCATGAGGTAATGTATTGTAGAAGTATAATCCATGTATTTCTGTCAATGTTCCGTGTTCTTCATGTGTCATGGTTACCATAAAGGGCCTTTGTTCAAGGTACCCTGGGAGTATTGAATGATACATAGGAAAACAATATGTTTTTTCATTTGTGTACATTTATTAAGTCTCCATGACGGTCAACATACTGGGGTCATGTTGTCACTGTGCGAGGAATATATACTAACAGAAGGTATGTATATGTGAATCATCTTTAATCATCTTTATTACATACAAACGGTATATAAGTTCAATCTTACCAGCTAGGGTCATTTTTCCACTTTGTCTAGTTTCAGAGATGACCTCTTGTCCTTACAATGTTGTTCCTTCTGTTCCTGCAGGTAGAAAGATAGATAGAAAGGGAACGATTTAGAGACAGAGAGCTTTAGTAAGATTGTGGGAGGCTTTGCTTCAGAAGAGTTTTTGATTCGAAGAGAAGTGGGTTACCACACTGCCTTTGGCCACACTTTGTTCAAGAGAACAATGCATGGGAGCCTTACTGAGAAATGTCTTATGACTGACAAAGTTACCCATCAAATGTAATGTCAAAAAAGCTACTCAAAGTGTACGTGCAGATTCTGATAATCAAGGGAACAAATGACCTAAATCTGATGTACATGTATTTGTTAATGTGATGTTCATGGTGGTGAAAGACACATCATATTGTTGCGCTTATCTATACAACACGCAATGCTGTGTGTTTACGAGTGTGATCGTATGTGTTTATGGGTGAATATTTGTGTGTGCGCGTGTGTGTGTGTGTGTGTGGGCGTTTACAAAAGCATATGTTGTCACCCCTTGCACTGTGATGAATCAAAGTCGTGATGCATGTAGAGGAAACGAGAGACTGAATGATATAGAGAGAAAGAAAAAGACAAACAGAGAGGAAGGAGAGGGGGTGAGAAAGGAGGGAGAAGGGGTGAGAAAGGAGGGAGAGGGGGTAAGAGAGAAGAGGTAGAGTGAGTGAGAGAGAGGTGGGAGGGGGGTAAGAGAGGAAGGAGAAGGGGTGAGAGAGCTATTTTTTAGACATTTTAGACCAAAGATGGATACATTTGTTTTTGTGTGTTTGTTTTTTGTACATAGTTAATAATTTGAACATCTTAAATTCCTTTGTTTTATAAAATCTTTGATGTACTCAGTTTTAACTGTTAAATAGGGTTTGTTTATTTGAGTTGCTACAATACTGGATGTGTTCCAGCCAAGCCCTAGCCAACTGAATTAAACGAGAGGAAGAGAGGGAAAGAGAAGGAGGGAGAAAGGGAGAGAGAGAAAGAGAGAGCACGGAGAGAAAGAAATAGGGGAGGGTTAGAAGGAGGGAGGGATAGAGAGAGCAGGGAGAGAAAGAGATAGGGAGGGAGAGGAAGGGAGAGAAAGATGGAGACAGAGCGAGCCTTTCTCCCTGCACGTTCCTACTCCTGTTCCCATCCCTCTCTCCACCTCCTTTTCCTTCCCTCTCTCCACCCCCCCTCCACCTCTCCCCCCCCTCTCTCCACCTCCCTCTCTCTCTCTCCACCTCCCTTTCCCTCCCTCTCTCTCTCTCCACCTCCCTTTTCTCCCCCTCTCTCTCTCTCTCCTTATACAGGTGGGCTCTTCAACAACATCTTGGAAAATAACAACATCTTTTCTTACAAATGTTCTTTCTCAGCGGTAGTTTGATTCTTGGATAAAACAAGGGTTTGAAACTAACAGCCGGCGCTGAAAACAGAGCCATTTAACGGCCACCAACGTCCGTCTGAACAGTAGAGATACAGTAGAGATACAGTAGAGATACAGTAGAGATACAATAGAGATACAGTAGAGATACAATAGATACCGTAGTGATGCAGTAGAGATGCTGTTGACACGCATGTTAACTGCAGCCAAGCCTACATGACAGTCTGGTCCCTGCCTGTCCAGAAACATAATCACCACGGAGACCACGCCTGCCCGCACACACAGACATACACGCACACATGCACGCATGCACACACACACACGCACGCACACGCACACACACACACACACACACACACACATACTGCAGCGTGCCTCATTGATAGCTGCTCTGTCTTTGTCCCCATACATACATAATCACCAACCCTGTGACACAGATCCCCATGGAGAGACCCTGCCCTTAACACACAGACAGACACTCACACACACACACACACAGACAGACACACAGACAGACACACATGCGCCACCCTCCAGCATAACCACCCGGTAGACTGTGATTGGATACCGGCATTCTGCAGGGTCAGGTGGTCATTTACTGTCAGTCAATGAAGGAGACATTAAACCCTACATCCTCTTCCTGTCTTCCTTTCTCCTGTCTTCCTCTCTTCCTGTCTTCCTCTCTTCCTGTCTTTCTCTGCTCTATTGTCTTCCTCTCACCAGGGTGTGACTTAATAAAGTCTACTGTCTATATTCTCCTCTTCCTCACTCTTGCCTGTTATAACACACTCCCGTTATAACACACACACACACAGACTCCCGAACTCTTAAGCTGAGACATCACTGCTGAACATATTTTTTAAGGTTATTATTGACATCACCCCCCCCCCCAAAAAAAATACTGAATCAGTGTCTTATGTAATCTCCTTTTAACAGTCAGACACAAGGGCAGACAGGCGTGTGTCCCCCTCCCTACACACACACACACACACACACACACACGCAGACACACATTCACGTTAGGGCAAAAATTCAACATTGGCTCCAGTATTAACAGCAGACCGAATCACAGTGCGTGGATACAAACTGATTCCCTCCTCCAGACCATAGACCCTGAATCGTCAAAGCGCATTCTACGTCACCTCCATCTACATCATCCCATAATATTATCAAAACTGCCTCTTACAACAACTGAAATATATCTTATAACACTGTAATAACCACACTGAGGGGATACTCCACCCTCCCTGCCTCCCTTTCTGCCTCCCTTCCTGCCTGTCTCCCTGCCTGTCTCCCTGCCTGTCTCCCTCCCTGTCTCCCTGCCTGTCTCCTTCCCTGTCTCCCTGCCTGTCTCCCTCCCTGTCTCTCCGTGTGGATGTTTCAGAGAGACGTGCTGCAATCCATAAGCTACAGCACATCTCCCATCGCATCCTACCGGAACAGAACACACCGGTCCAATAACTAACGGAACACAGCTGCGTCACCAACCTCTCTCTATCTCCCTGGTTCTGAGCGTCTCTGTCTGGAAGAGATTCGGCCTTGTCCCCGTCTGCTCCGGAGCGGTGCCTGCCTGTTTTAAGGATGCTGGTGTGGGTCCCAGTTATCAGGCCGTCTCTCTCTCTCTCTCTCTCTCTCTCTCTCTCTCTGGCTGTCTCCTTGGATACAGCCTAGCATCAGCAACAGTCCCTCTCCCCATGACATCACTGCCGAGGCTTGGGATTGGTCCACATGAGTGCCAGCATTCAGCACCTGCAGCCAATCAGGTGAGAGCGCAGGGAGGGGGAGGGATGTTAACCCTTCAATGTTTTCGGAAGGAGTGGATGAGGGTGTGTTTCTGTGTGCGTGTTTCTATGTGTGTGTATGTATGTGTGCGTATTGCTGTGTGAATTTGTGTGTGGGTGTATTGCTGTGTGTGTGTATTTTTATGTGTGTGTGTGTGTGTGTGTGTGCCAGGCAGCACGAGATAGGACTAAATTATTTACATCTCCCTGACTGTAAACACAGGACAAAGAAAAATCCTTTTTCAGTCCGTTGTTTTCATTTTATGTATCACACTGCATTCTATCTGTCTCTCTGCGTGTATGCCTCTGTCTCTCTCTCTCCCCCCTCTGTCTCTCTCTCTCTCCCCCCTCTGTCTCTCTCTCTCTCCCCCCTCTGTCTCTCTCTCTCTCCCTTTCTCTGTCTCCCTCTCGCTCTCTCCCTCTCTGTCTCCCTCTCTCTCTCTGTCTCCCTCTCTCTCTCTCTCTCTCCCTCTCTGTCTCCCCCCCTCTCTCTCCCCCTCTCTCTCTTCCTCCCTCTCCCTCTCTCTCCCTCTGTCTCTCTCTCCCTGTGTCAGGAAGTTTGGGATGGCCTGATGTTGTTACCTGTGTAGCATTCGTGGACCACAGAATGATGTGTTCATTTCAACAGGAAACATTAAGAACATGACGGATGATACAGCATCTCTGGATGATGTCACCGACGGGTGTTTAGAGAAGGACCTGTGGCTGATGCATTGGCTGTAGCGGTGCACAAGGTGTTGGAGTCGTGGTAAC
>JACXGI010013067.1:0-21519 GCA_016801175.1 Esox masquinongy | reverse complement strand
TGTGATGTAAAAGAATGAGACAAAGATAAATCATGTCAGAACTTTTTCCACTTTTAATGTGACCTATAACGTGAACAATTCAATTGAAAAACAAACTGAAATCTTCGAGGGGGAAAAATGAAAAATAAAAACCTTACAATAACCTGGTTGCATAAGTGTGCACACCCTCTTATAACTGGGGATGTGGCTGTGTTCAGAAATAACCAATCACATTCAAACTCATGTTAAATAAAAGTCATTACACACCTGCCATCATTTAAAGTGACTCTGATCAATCACAAATAAAGTTCAGCTGTTCAAGTAGGATTTCCCTGACATTTTCTTAGTTGTATCTCAGAGTAAAAGCCATGGTCTACAGAGAGCTTCCAAAGCATCAAAGGGATCTCATTGTTGAAAGATATCAGTCAGGAGAAGGGTACAAAAGAATTTCCAAAGCATTAGATATACCATGGAACACAGTGAAGACAGTCATCATCAAGTGGAGAAAATATGGCACAACAGAGACATTGCCAAGAACTGGACGTCCCTCCAAAATTGATGAAAAGACGAGAAGAAAACTGGTCAGGGAGGCTTCCAAGAAGCCTACAGCAACATTAAAGGAACTGCAGGAATTTCTGGCAAGTACTGGCTGTGTGCTACATGTGACAACAATCTCCCGTATTCCTCATATAAATGGGCTATGGGGTAGGGTGGCAAGACGGAAGCCTTTTCTTACAAAGAAAAACATCCAAGCCCGGCTGAAGTTTGCAAAAACAAACATCAAGTCCCCCAAAAGCACGTGGGAAAATGTGTTATGGTCTGATGAAACCAAGGTTGAACATTTTGGCCATAATTTCAAAAGGTATGTTTGGCGCAAAAACAACACTGCACATTACCCAAAGAACACCATACCCACAGTGAAGCATGGTGGTGGCAGCATCATGCTTTGGGGCTGTTTTTCTTCAGCTGGAACCGGGGCCTTAGTCAGGGTGGAGGGAATTATGAACAGTTCCAAATACCAGGCAATTTTGGCACAATACCTTCAGGCGTCCGTTAGAAATCTGAAGATGAAGAGGAAGTTCACCTTTCAGCACGACAACGACCCAAAGCACACATCCAAATCCACAAAAGCATGGCTTCACCAGAAGAAGATTAACGTTTTGGAATGGCCCAGCCAGAGCCCAGACCTGAATCCAATTGAACATCTGTGGGTGATCTGAAGAGGGTTGTGCACAGGAGATGTCCTTGCAATCTGACAGATTTGGAGCGCTTCTGCAAAGAAGAGTGGGCAAATATTGCCACGTCAAGATGTGCCATGCTAATAGACTCCTAATCAAAAAGACTGAGTGCTGTAATAATATCAAAAGGTGCTTCAACAAAATATTGGTTTAAGGGTGTGCACACTTATGCAACCAGGTTATTGGGAGTTTTTTATTTTTCCCCCTCAAAGATTTCAGTTTGTTTTTCAATTGAATTGTTCAAGTTATAGGTCACATTACTGGTGGAAAAAGTTCTGACATGATTTATCTTCGTCTCATTCTTTTACATCACAAGAACCTGGTATTTTAACAGGGGTGTGTAGAATTTTTATATCCACTGTATTTTGGTAAACAGCCAAAATATAGCCAAACTTGTTTCAGTGGACACTGACACAGCCAAACTTGTGTCAGTGTCCAATTATTTCCGGACCTAACTGTATCCAACAGGGATACAGGGGGAAGATATATAGTGACATACAAGACACATACAGGGAACGTAGTGGGGGGCTACTCGCTCAAGTTTGCTGACAGTGGCTATCAAGCCGCAGATTTCTAACGACTTTCTTCAACACCTACAGAGGCCAAGTGTGAAGCAAGGGTCCACCAGACCTTCCGCAAAGTTGGGCAGAAGTGTCTGGGAACAAGATTAGAAAATATATGCACTCGATACTTAAAAGCAGTCTGGATAAAAGAGTCTCATAAATTACTTGAATGTAAATGTAAAACATGAACACACACATACCCCTTTGTCCACAGTCTTCTTCACTTCCATGGAAAAGGTGCCCGTCTTCCTGTTTACCATGGCATTACGCAGCTAAAGACACAGAACATACAGTCCATCATAGTCACAGGTCAAATTCATAGATCACAGATCAGACAGACAGACAATCCATCTCAGAGGCCACCCTCACAGAACACAGACCAGACAGTCACAGATATCACACTTCCAACAGTATAGCTGAGCACAGAGGTAATCCATAAAAGAAAAGGGCAACTCAGAGAATGAGCTGGTCTTCAAGAGGGGAGTTTTAAGACTTTTCTTCTAAATCCTCTTTCTGGCCAGAGAATCGTTCTCTTTTGTTTCAAGTAATGAGAAAACCTTGACATTAATAAGCATCTCTTGGAGCTGTATATGCATATACAGTACATGTAGTCAGAAGCAGGCAATCAATTGGAGAAACTGGAAATAATGTTGCTTTGTCAGAAGGAAGCTAGACTGCTATATAAGGTTTTATGTATGTGTGCGAATGTATGTTTTTTAATGATTGTATTATGATTTTTTTAACTATCGACAGTGTAATTGAAAGAACTGGAGACAATGAGAAAATAACTATAAATTGTGACAATCTGTTGTTTTCATAACGACATGGAGGACAAGATGATTTTATTCCTTGAAATCATATGTGAAAGAATTCTCTGAGACAAAAATAACTGGTCTTTTGAGAAGAACCACACTGAACCCACTATCAAACACAATTCTTAAATGCAATGCCAGCTCCACTATCCAAATCAAACTCCCAGCTATCTCCCAGCTATCTCCCAGCCGAGCTGCCACAAAGGACCCCACAAAAAGCATTCTTCTGGACAAAAGGATACAAAACAACTCCCACAGAGATGTTGTGAAGCCTTTAACAATGAATTCCATTAAGCATTTTATCTATCTCCATGAGAGCAGCATTTTGTGTGTAGTGATATGAACTAAGAACCGCTGAATGAGTGTAGAGTCAAGTCAGATATACATTTTAATTTGTGTGCATGGCCATCTCCCACACTAATGCTCATCTTCTCCCTGTGGTACATAAATATACTGTATGTCAATGTTAGTTCAAACAGTAACGGATACAAGTAATCCGTTACATGTGATTACAAAAAAAAAGTAACTGTAATCTGTTACATTACCAACACATCCGATTACTAAAATATTGTAATCGGATTACAGATACTTTTGAAAAAATGTATGATTACTTCTTGGATTACTTCAACTGAAAAATATTAGGTGTGCAAAATGATTATGACAAGTTGCATGTATTATTTTTTTATGCAATGTTTTAAAAACATCATTACTTGAAACTAAATAACAATTGCTCATCTCAGTTGTGTGTGATCATCTTGCGCTCAGAGGTGTGTGCGCATAACCAGATTAGTGACTGATGAAGAGCTACTTTAATTTTCTCCTGTTGGTTGGTTGGATGGCTGGTAAAAACAGAGTATATCTACGATAATATTAGCCGACTCAAATAAAATCTGATTTAGTTATCTATCGACGCAACTTTCTCCAAAAAATGATATGCGGTACCAGTGATACTTTTTTCAGACAGGAATTCTTTAGAAGATTAGGCAACTATTTGTTAGATCGCTGTAACATGGTGCTGCCTTCTAGATAAAACATATGGAATTCATCACGATATCTCAGGAGAAAAGGTGTGTCGGGAAGCACTCTGCCAAAGGATGATGATTTGCATTTGATGCAGCCACCACACCTCCATACAGGTAGGCCATGGGATTCTGCTTGCTTTGCATCTCAGAAAAGTGCGTTCATTGGTTATCATTGGCAGCTGACGACATTGACTTTAAGCTAAGAGTAGTGCAGGTGTATGATTACAGTTTATTTATTTCATTTGCGAAAATCCATCGCTGGTGGCCCTAATAATCACAGGTTACATTCACGCGGGTAAAACTTATTTGTATGCGGGTGTTCACGATTGTGAACGTGCATTCGCGTGCCTAGGGTTTGTGCACGGTTTCGACAATGTTGGTGGAAGTGGAGCAAAATATCAGACTACTGCAGATTTAGTGTTCGCGCGAAAAGTTACGGATATGCTGATTTTTATATACAATAATGTCAATAGGCCTACCCTATTCGGGCTAATTGCCATTTATTTTTCAATGATATTTTGAAGTAATAAAAAACATGAAAAAAATACAAATAACAGAATAGGTTAACACATCCTTAGATTTTGGGTTATGCTCAGATAAAATGTCAGGTTCTGTCAGAGGTTGTTGGATAAATTGGAATGACTGAATCTCTAACAGACCTTTAGCGTACAATGTAGAGAAGTAGCCCAATCATATTGAAGTAGAAAGCAATGGTTTAGAAACCCTTTCCAAAGGCACAGTACTTAACCCAGAGGTTCCCAAACTAGGGGTCGCGACCCCATGTGGGGTCACCTGATATGAAAATGGGGTCGGGGGACAATGTTTTAAAATTGACTCTCATAGCCTTAAATAAAAAAATTAACGATTATATAACTAACGATTATATAAAAAAATAACAATTTCTTCACATGGTTGGGGTCGTGAGAATTTTTAGCTATCGAAATGGGGTCGTCGGCAAAAAACGTTTGGGAACCCCTGACTTAACCCATAAGGTAGATTGCAAATTTGTTTTTTGGCCAGCTATGTAAACTGTAACATTGATTCATCCTACAAAAGTTGTTACATTTGTGATAGGCTATTCCTATTTGTCTTATAATGCCTCTAAATATGAAAGTAATCTAAAAGTAATTCAAAGTAATCAGATAACTGAGTTTGAGTAATCAAAAAGTAACGTTACTGATTACAAATGTGGAAAGGCAACTTGTAACTGTAACGGATTAAATTTAAAAAGTAAACCTACCCAACTCTGTCCAAATGATCTGCTCAAAAAGATTAAGGGAACACCTAAATCACACATCGGGTCTCGATGAACTAAATACATTAAAGATCAAAGTCTTTACTGTTCATTGTGTGATTAATTGAAAACGAAATGACGTAACAACGGTCAATAGAAATCAAAATCACCAACCGATAGAGGGCTGGATTCAAACTCACACCGAAAATCAAAGTAAACAATTGAAATAACAGGCTGTTCCAACTTGCGTGAATTTCATCACGGCATCTCATGATGTGACTCAGTAGTATGTATGTCCCCCACGTGCGTGTATGCACTCCGGACAACGTCTGGGCATGCTGTTGATGAGACAGCAGATGGTGTCCTGGGGGATCTCTTCCCAGACCTGGATCAGGGGATCAGTGAGCTCCTGAACAGTCTGTGGTGCTACTTGGCGGCGTCGGTTGCACTGATACATAACGTCCCAGAGGTTCTCAATTGGATTCAGGTCTCAGGAACGTGAGGGCCTGTCAATGGCATCAATGCCTTTGTCATCCAGGAACTGCACACTTTGGCCACATGAGGCTGGGCACTGTTCTGCACCAGGTGAACCCAGGGCCCACTGCACCAGTGTAAGGTCTAACAATGGACCTGAGGATTTCATCCTGGTACCTAACAGCAGTCAGGGTACTAGCACGTGGAGGTCTGTGTGACCCTCAAAGGATATGCCTCCCCAGACAATCACTGACCCACCGCCAAACTGGTCATGCAGGATGATGTTGCAGGCATAACGTTCACCACGGCATCTCCAGACTATTTCACATCTGTCACATGTTCTCTGTTTGAACCTGCCTTTATCTGTGAAGGTAACGGGGCACCAATGGCGGACCTGCCAACTCTGATGTTCTCTGGGGGAATGCTAATCGAGCTAAACGGTGCTGGGCTGTGAGCACAGGTCCCACTAGAGGACGTCGGGCCCTAATGCCTCCCTCATGGAGTCTGTTTCTGACAGGTTGGTCAGAAACATGCACACCAGTAGCCTGCTGGAGGTCATTTTGTAGGGCTCTGGCAATGCTGCTCCTGTTCCTCCTCACACAAAGGAGCAGATACCAGTCCTGCTGCTGGTTTGATGCCCTTTTACGGCCCTGTCCAGCTCTCCTTGTGTAACAGCCTGTCTCCTGGTATCTCCTCCACGCTCTTGAGACTGTACTGGGAGACACAGCAAACCTTTGTGCGATCGCACGTATGAATGCGCCATTCTGGAGGAGCTGGACTACCTGTGCAACCTGAATATGCTGCAGGTACCGCCTCATGCTACCAATGGTAACAAGGACACTAGCAAAACACAAAACTAGAGAAGAATCAGGAAGGATAAGGAGAGAGCACCACCTGTCTATGGCACCACTTGCAAAACTATTCCCTTTTTGGGGTTTGTCTTGCTGTTGCCTCTCCAGTGCACTTGTTGTCACTTTCACTTGAACCTTGAACAGGTGACATTGATTCACAATCGCTAATGCTTCGTAAGTGGACAGATGGATATCCCTGAAGTTTAATTGACTTGGTATTATACCGTGATGATTACGTGTTCCCTGAATTTTTTTGAGCGGTGTATGATAAAGGGTCCTGAGTGGTCCAACAGATAGTGTTACTTGCCTGCCCACTGCTGTTCAGTCTTGAGAACGGAACAACTTCTTAAACCACAATTGGTGATTGTTTCATTACATGAGAAATTCTGAATGATGTATGTAACAGTGGGACACCGAGTTAACAATATCACTATTAAGTAATTTCTAAAATCCAGTATTTTATGATGTTGGATGGTGATTGTGAGGAGCATTAAATGATGCTTAATGACAGGCACTGAATGAGATCCCTAGAACTTATTTTTTTTCAATACTGTGGCACCATGTTTGTAGTCAATTATAAATGAAGTCTAAAACACGAGAAAATCAGGGGAAAGTGAAAGGGTCTGAATACTTTCCAAAGCTACTGTATGCCTCATTTGTCATCTATATTGCCAGCTTGCTATGCAGTTTCAACTAGATAGCTGCCTACCTCAACCAATTGCTATCAATGGGTACATAGTACCCAGAAGATAGCAGCTAACTACCTAAGTATTTACACTATGACAAATATTCTTTAAATTTAAGTTGGATGACTAGTGATGCTCTGTAAATTGAAAAAAAGTATGTATTATACAGGCAATTAGATGGGGTGAATCCGATTTCAAACTAGTAATATAGCATGGTAGTTGCAAAGCTAAACAATTTACCTGAAGTGATTAATGACCCAAACTTGTCTTCCTCCAAAGTCAATGGCAAATAATTATACAGACAATGTTGTAACCAAAGTTCTTTAAAAAAATAATGAGTAAAAACATTTCAACAACTGTTTAAAAAAAATATAACATTTGATAAAAGGAGTATAGTAAAAATAAGGAGATAAAAATAAGAAAATGTAACAACTTCAATACATTTAATTCAATACCATTTCCTGAGATGTACTTATGGTAAAAATGACTTACTATGTCATCTTTGTCTTCCCACTCCACCTCTGACAGATCCACACTGCTGTAGTTCGGCTTCCTACGTTTCTTATTCTCTTCATACTACACCGTGCACACACACACACACACACACACACACACACACACAGACATGTTAATTTCAATATACTATGCTGTATGATTTCTTGGCATCAGTGTATACCCAGACTCAGCAGTGCTCACAAAGACTTTAATGTGTTAACACTAGGACAGCCAAATTTCTATGTGAATTGGTGTTTAAGTTTGTAATTAAAATATAACTGCCATTTTGAAAGCAACACCCTCCTCCTTCCATAACCTTTCCTAAATAGGCATTTATTCTAAACTCACGAAAGGAAAACTATTTAGAGACTATTAACCTGATTTTTCCCCCTTGTTTTCAGACATAAATTACCAATAGCCCACGGCACTTAGCATTGGTACCCAAATAGTACCCAGGCGCTAATCACCTCTAACTGAATACATGATGTCATGGATGAATGCGCGATACACCCAGATGAATGATAGTCTTGGTTGTATTTAAATGAACTTACAAACGAAATACAAGATTTCCATAACCATTCAACAATTTAATTAGGCTATTATTGAAACATAATACAAATGATATAGGCTACTTGACACTTCAACTTACGTATCACACTTTACGGTTTTTCAGTAGGAGATTCAGCATTCTTGTGTAGGTTAATTCATCAAATGTAAATCTAAAATGTAAATCTAAATAATTATTCACAAAACGAAATACCAGACATTCTTTAGTAATCACCCATTCAAAAACTTATTACACCATTACTGCTTTTATTAGGAGAGAAACACAATATCGCATACACATCCTATCATCTCTCATTGAATTTTCTCTGCTTATTTTACTGAAGAGTATGATTCTACAAATATTTGAGGCTAAATAATTATTCACAAAATGAAATACCAAAAATCACCCATTATCAAGTCAACAAACCAATTACATCGTTACTGCTTTTATTAGGAGAGAAAAACAATATCGCATATACATTCTATCATCTCTCTTTTAATTTTCTCTGCTAATTTTAGAGTTTAAGAGTAAGATTCTACAAATTCATGAGGCTAAGTAATTATTCACAAAACTAAATACCAACGATCACCAATTATCAAGTCAACAATCAATACAATGGACAAATGACTTTTCTATATTTTCATGCAGGCTACTGTAAATCATTCTTTGAAATTGTGTACATGTTGTTTACATTATTTTTCCGTCATTATACTGTACTTGTTCAATGATAATAAAGTTACATCTAATCTAATCTAATAAATAGCAATGAAATAGCAATGACGTCAATGGATGAATGGGCGATAATCCCCTGATCAACCCAGACACACCTATGCATGTGACTGTTGAAGTGTATGGGTGTATGCTTATGTATGTATGTATGTATGTATGTTTAGATAACAGACCATCTGTTTTTCCGTACACAGGAAGTCACATTCAGTCAAAGCGCGACAGTAATTAGCCAATGGGCATACAGTACTGTGATGTGTATTCTGGGTTGCATTGTCTACAAAGTAGAGGTACGCCCGGATGTTCCTTTGAGATTGAGTGAGATGAAATCGAGTTTGTAAGACCGAGTAGCGAGTCTGTAAATTCATGAACAATAGGCTATCAAATGCTATCTAATGGACTATCAAATAATTTAATTACTCAATCTCGCTTGACGACCAGGCACGCGATCATTATTTCAACCACTGTACGAAACGGCTGATTTCTAACATGACTGAAGTGTAATGATGAAGAAGGATTATGAGGGTAGTAATTGTATATAATCTGAACTCGGTGAGCAAGTCAGATACAACTGTCACGTCCTGGCTATGCCCCTAGACATCTCTGCGCTGGGCTGGGGCCATAGTCAGGGCCGGACAGAAAGTGGTCCCTCTAGGCACCTCTAACTCCATTTTGGTCTCCCCAATTGGAGGCAGGTGCAGATCGTTGACTCCAATTGGGGAACATATTTATGTTCAGTGTTTGGCCACACCCGGTGTGGATCATTGGTTTTGTGTTGGTGCTACCTGCTCAACGTGATCAGTTGCTGCTTTGTTTTGTGGTTTTCCTTCAGTAAACCATGGATTTCTACACTCTCGTCTCTGCACCTGTGTCCTGCCACCACAACCGTGACAACAACTCAGACACAATTTACAGCAGTTAGTTCGCAATGGCAAACCGAACCTGACGATTCGACACCCTGAGAGAATTGCAGATGCTGCAAGATTTAGATGAGATGGAGTCAGATGAAGGATCAGAAACAGACACTGAAATCGATGTCTTCATCTGATTCTGATAATGAGCAGCCACCTCCAATGACTGAGACTCCTCGCAAAAAAAAAAGAAACGAACCAACGACGACCCCAAATGCCACTGCGAGACAGGAGTCTGGGAGGGACGGGCACGAAAGGAGTAGAAAGGAACAATGAGAGCACACCAGGAAGACAGCATTCGCAGAATATCCTCACCGAGAGTGCAGGCCCAACGACCCGTGCCAGAAGACACATTGGGAGTGCACTCTACGGTTTTCTTTGTGTGACGTGCAGATGCTGCAGCACATCAGAGATTGTACTGTAACCCGAGCACAAGAAAGGGAGAAAGTGCGTGGGGACATGTTTGTTGATGAAATCAAAGCATTCATTGCACTCTTCTATGTCCGCGGGGCATACGGCTGCTGATGTCGACACGATGTACATGGCTTTCCATACCTGAAGAAGGATTAAACCAGGCCAGCGGGGGAGCGACTTTTGGAGACTGTGGTTTTGAGACTCACAGAGCCTTTCACGGGCAAAGGCAGAAATGTGACAACGGACAATTTTTTTACATCACTTTCCCTGGCAGAGAAATTGATGGCGAAGAAAACAAGCCTTCTGGGAACCATGAACAAACCATGAATCATGAGACGAGAGCTGCCATCCTGCACACAAAACAACACATCAGCGGAGCTCTACTCCACAACAGTGATGGAGAATGGGAATGCTACGCTTACAACGTACAGATATAAGAACAAGACTGTTTGCCTTCTCAGCACCGTGCATCCAACCGTCGCTATCAAGAGCGGACCCAAAAAAACACTGGAGACAGTGATACTACAATCAGTCAAAGGTATGTCTGCCAAATAGCTTTAGCCTTTATCTACCTTGCACCAAATTATATCCTAGTATTTTATTATTGCCATTATTATTGGTGTTATTTCTTTATAATCTTAACTTTTTTGTTCAATAGGTGGGCGTGGATACCCTAGACCAGATGGCAAGACTATACTCTATAAAAGCAGGTACTCGTCGCTGGCCTGTTGCAGTGTTCTACAACCTTTTAGACACGTCTGTTATCAGTGCACACATGATGTACAAGCAATGTCTCCGAAAGACAATCAGCAGAAAACATTTTATAATGGATCTGACATGTGAGCTTTGTGAAAACTACATGAACGCCAAGAGAGCCCAGAAGCAAGCCGCCAAGGAGGCAGCACGTCCCACTCTTCCTCTTCCCAAGCCTCGGCAGCTCACACCCGGCAAGAAGACAGTGTCAAGTTGACAAGTGCACACAGAACAAGGCCAATGAGAGCTGTGTGCAGTGCAACCATTTGTTTGCCGGTCTTGCTCACACAAATCCTGAAGCTGTGTGCTGACTGTGGGGTAGAAGTTTGAAGTTTGAGCAATATGTATAAATGCATGGGTTTTTGTAGCCCACATCATCCAAAGCAATCACAAATTACTTTTCAAAATGTTATCAAATAGTCAATTTCCTTATTCATGTAGGCTATTGTAAATCATCCTTTCATAATCCTTTTACTATGCTAATCAAATTTACAAATAAAATTAATTGAATAATGCACTGCAATATTTTTACTTGAAGAGGCCGTGAAGGGCAGTTATAAGCTGTAGTAATGAGGATCTGGTGTGCATAATGATGGGAAGTCCGGGGTGATGTGATGAGGAACAGGTGTGCGTAATAGTGGAGAGTCTGGGGTGTTAAATTTGGGTGCTGTAGATATGCTAATACAATCGCCCTGGTGGTTGCAGTAGGTACACCACTGGAACTTGGGCTGGAGTTTTTCTCTCCTACAGTTTAGTTGAGCAGCTTATCCCCTAGTGGGCAAACCAATTTAGTTCGGTATGAGTCACAAAACTACAGGATATTATAAATGCATTATAGCTAATTTCGCAGACCTGTGGGAAGGAACTGAGGTAAAGTCAAATTTGAGAGCTGTTTAGCTCTGTAAGACAAATGTGTCAACAGGTTATATGCTTTATAATTCCTTGTTTCACATAGATGTCTTTGATTGTGTGAATGTTTGTATTTATAACATATTTACTATGTTTTTGATGAATATACAGTATGCAACGCCTTATCGAATGGATTCTAGATCCATCCCTACTACCAATTCTCTATTTTTCATGTCCGTCCTGTAATGATGGCCAGTGCGGGTTCAGGATGGCGCCTCCTGTGGCCGAATTTGTCCATTGACTTAATGAAGTGAAAGCAGGGGGATGTATGACATGATTATTGATTATGATTGGAAACAGCTGAACTGAGAGCTCAAAGCAAATCAAATTGGTACTTATAAGGAGTTACACGAAAAAAAAAAAAAATCTGTTTGCATAGTTATAACGGAACATTGGCATCTGTTATGCTTCACATCTTCCATTCTTAGGATTTGTTTTTAATTTGTTTATTTGGAAATTTTGTTTGATGTAAGGTCTAACATTTTATGGTGGACTAGCATAGATGTAACCATTTTTGATTTGGCTAAGCAAAGTCAAGTCTGATCAGACAACGGAATCTCATTCCACTGCCAGGTGCTATCGGACATTAAAATAGCACATTGAATGAAAGTTCAACCAAGCCAGTTTTGGATGGAAAAGGAAATTTGACAGACTATTATGGAAACTTGTCTTAACAGGGTGTAAGCTTCACTCTAATGATGGAACTTCTGAGATTCACAAGTTTTCAGGACTGATCTTTAGTCTTCATTGTTGGTAGTTGACGGAACAATACCCAGTGGATGAAAGTCCGATGGACTGTTGAACCACACTAATCGATGTTTTCCAGTTATACTTTCAACAGATCGGGACATCACAACCCCTTTTCCGATGAAACATCACATTACTGACTGCCATATTCCTTTTCAAAGGTAGAAACTGTCACTAGTATATTCATTGGAGTTGAGTGTTGTGTTACGTTCAGGATATGTTGGGTCGTTAGTATAATGTTGATGCATGACTCATGATATGGACAAGGGGGGACTTTGATTGTTTAAAGGGTTTATTGGGAATTAATTATGCATTTCATTAATATGTCATGTTAGGTCTGTTTCTT
This sequence comes from Esox masquinongy, assembly GCA_016801175.1. Classification (NCBI taxonomy): domain Eukaryota; kingdom Metazoa; phylum Chordata; class Actinopteri; order Esociformes; family Esocidae; genus Esox; species Esox masquinongy. Next base: position 8,812 of record JACXGI010013067.1, on the reverse strand, counting down.
TTGGACACGGATTAGACTGATAATAGCCTGAAACTTGATGTGTATGGTAAACATTATGGTCACGACTGCAATGCCATACATTGCTATGTGTCAGGGCAAGGTGTGTCCATTGCGTCTTACTTTCATTTAATTTAAGGAATAATAGAGCCTCATAGGCCAGATAATCATTTTTATTCTTTTTCTTTATTGTTTATTGTTGTTAATAGAAGTGTTTGGACCTTTTCAGTTCATTAGGAATTGGATTGTGCTTTTATTTTGTTAGTTTTATCAACATGTAATGATTATTTGTTACATGTGTGAAGGGGGGACTGATAGAATATGGGCATGAGAAACTTAACACAATGCATAAGTGCAGACTAATGCTGGACAATGCATAAGTGCTGACTAACGCTGAACAACGGAAAATAAATAAGATGTGGTGGCCATTATTGATAGGCCCCACACACCCTGTCCACATGACTGTCATAGATTCTATCGATAGACCCACGGACCATAGGGGAGGCTGGAACATACCATACAACCGTACCATGTAGGATAAACCTTTCTTATTGGTGGATAATAGACTGTGTAATGGTTGGCTACGATCACTGACCACCTCCTATGTGTATGGGCATAAAGACTGCGTTAACTTTGTAATTATTGGGGAACATGTAAGAACTATGGAAGATCAACATTTTGGACTCATGCTAAATAATGATTCTCCCCTGACTACCGGTTGCATTCATTTTGTTCGTGGATCAAAAATGGACAGAATCTAACACAGTCAATATGACTGTTATGGCCATTCAAAATAGAAATATTCAGAACTCTTTTGTTTTTCGCCATTTTAATAAAATAACAATGTTAGAATATAACATACACACATTTAGGAAAAGCCAGGGTCCAATAGTTACATGGGTTTTATTCCAACAAAGTTATTACCAGTGTTGGGGAACATTACTTTTAAAAGTAAATAATTACACTTACTAGTTACAGTTTCCATCTAGTTAAGTTACTTAGCCATTACTTTAAGATCAGTCCTTTGTTTCTAAATTCACTTGTTGGTCAATTATGCTTAGAAGGCACATATTTAATGGGTTATTGTATAATTACCTAGTCAGGTATTGCATAGTCAATCTCACTCTCCAGCATAACGTTATCACTCATTATACAGCTAGAGTGACCAATTCTATTATCTCAAGCAATCATATAATATATTAAGAAACAATATTTGGTTTAGTTCTTTAATCAAGAATCACTTAAATCAAGAAATAATTTGGTATTGCAAGTGCTGCCACATTTTCAGGACAGGCTTATTCAACAGCTTGTAAGTACAGACTTCAATACGAGATAGATCCATTGCAGTGAACAAAGAAGAACAAAAATAACAGCTGTAGCCTTGTACACCAGTAAACATACCTTCTCAAAAAGAAAATGCACATTCCAATTAGAAATCTCTTTGCAATAATGTGCATAATTCATTAACATTTCATGACTTTATTCAGAGGTCAAAAATTACTAAATATGTTTTGATATGATTAAAAAAATCCTGTTTAGCAACAAAACATGTATTTAGATCTCCATTTACTATAACCTATAGCTGACAAAAGAAAATGTTTCTCTGCTTTTATAGTGGAAGGACCACTGTTATACCACTATTAACACCTCCCATACAATACAAATACAATGTGGGCAACATAACGTTTATTAACAGGATTAAATTTTACCAATAGCACAGCCCCGCGAAACAATCAGTAGCCTATTGATTTTGTTAATGTGCAGCGGTGTAATCAGCTCATTAACCTGTCAGGGGTGCAACAACATCAGAAGCATATAGCTCCACTTCGCGCTAATAGATGTCATTATACCCCCATCAAGGGATGCTGGTACTATTTCATGCCAGACAAGTCTCAAATGTGAACCCAGGCCCAGACATTTGACTTTAGAGTACCTCATACTGCCACTTCACCTCACTTTGAAGTTACCCCAAACTTTCAGAAGTCTATTTCTCAAGTCCGCTCATGAAAGACGTACGTGAATAGCCCAGACCCAATCATTGGTCAACTGACATATAACTTCCTATAAGTGCTTACAGCCACACTTTTAACATGATCAGATAAAGTTCCCATGGTGACTCTGTCCTGCTGGACTGCTTCCACCCATCCATAGGCCAATGCCTCTAGCGCTACCTACAGGCTAAATTTACGATTTTCAAATGCTCATAACTTTTGCCCCGATTGATAACTTTTCCACCCGACTAGATTTTTTGCCATTTTGAATTTTCTGAAATATCCACTTTTGAGAACTAGTCCTAGGCAGTTTGGCCCATTTCCACGAAACTTCACATATAGCATCTGTGGATACTGCCCATCAATTTTGTTGTGTTGTAGTACGAAATCCCGAGGATGTATTACACAGTTACAAGAAACTTCTGAAAGACTTCAAGAATACGAGGAGCATAAACGCTGCAGGAGGTACAAGTTGGACAAAACTACTATTGCCCTTCCTGCTATTAAAGCAGAGGTATGTACAGTTAAGTGGAAAACCATGCAAACAGTCTAACTAGAATTATGTATTTGTTTTTGTCTCCCCAAGTTTGCAGCAACACTGCTCAAAAAATAAGGGAATATGTAATTATCAAAGTATAACACCATGTCAATTAACCTTCAGGGATATCAATCTGTCCAGTTAGGAAGCATAAGCGATTGTGAAACAAATGTCACCTGTTTTGGTGCGAATGAAAGTGACAACAGGTGCACTGGAGAGGCAACAGCAAGACAACCCCCAAAAAGGAAATGGGTTTTGCAGGTGGTGGCAACAGACAATAACTGTCTCCTTATCCTTCCTGACTGATTCTTCTCTAGTTTTGTGTTTTGCTAGTGTCCTTGTCACTAATGGTAGTATGAGGCGGTACCTGCAGCCCATTCAGGTTGCACAGGTTGTCCAGCTCCTCCAGGATGGCACATGCGTACGTGCCTTAGCAAGAAGGTTTGCTGTGTCTCCCAGTACAGTCTCAAGAGCATGGAAGAGATACCAGGCCGTTACACGAGGAGAGCTGGACTGGGCCATAGAAGGGCAACAACCTAGCATCAGGACCGGAATCTGTTCCTTTGTGCGAGGATGTACAGGAGGAGCACTGCCAGAGCCCTACAAATTGACCTACAGCAGGCTGATGGTGTGCATGTTTCTGACCAAACTGTCAGAAACGTACTCCATGAGGGTGGCATGAGGGCCCGACGTCCTCTAGTGGGACCTGTGCACATAGCCCAGCACCGTGTAGCTCGATTGGCATTCGTCAGAGAACACCAGAATTGGCAGGTCCGTCATTGGCGCCCTGTTCTCTTCACAGATGAGAACAGGTTCACACTGAGCACATGACAGACGTGAAAGAATCTGGGGATGCCGTGGTGAACATTATGCTGCTTGGTGGGTCAGTGATGGTCTGTGGAGGCATATCCTTGGAGGGTGGCACAGACCTCCACGTGCTAGCCAATGGTACCCTGACTGTTATTAAGTACCGGGATGAAATCCTCAGAACCATCGTCAAACTTCACGCTGGTGCAGTGGGCATCATCCTGGTGCAGGACAATGCCCGGCCTCGTGGCCAGAGTGTGTAGGCAGTTCCTGGATGAAGAAGGCATTGATTGCATTGACTGGCCCTCACGTGCCCCAGACCTGAATCCAATTGTGAACCTCTGGGATGTTATGTATCGGTGCATCTGACGCCGCCAAGTAGCACCACAAAGTGTCCAGAAGCTTACTGATGCCCTGATTCAGGTCTGGGAGGAGATCCCCCAGGACACCTTCCGCTGTCTCATCAGGAGCATGCCCAGACGTTGCCTGGAGCGCATACAGGCACCTGGGGGCCATACACACTCTTGAGTCACATTATGAGTTGCTGTGATGAAATTCAAGCAAATTGGAACAGCCTGTGATTTCAAATGTTTTCTTTCATTTTTGGCGTGAGTTTGAATCCAGCCCTCTGTAAGACCAGCACAACATGAGAAAATTACAGATCTTTCTGTTATGTATTCAACAAGATGTAAAAAATCATAATGAGATGTGGAAAATATGAGTTCAGTAAAATTTGAGCAGACAATGGTATATTATAAAAAATGTAATGCTCACAGTTGTTTTTGTTATTGTCAGTGACAAGTCCAGTAATTGTATAGTAGACAACATTTTTTTACTGAACTTCTCTATACAGGGCGAGATCTCTTCTAAGAGGGAAGACTTTGGGACTCCCCCTCTATACCAAGCTGGATAGAGGCTGTGTGGTTACACAGAATTTCAAGTGGCGTACATGGACAGCACACCGGACCAGCAAAGCAACCTCTTGGATATACAGATGAACTCTGAATTGCTTACAATTTAAAATAAAAAAATAAAAAATAAATATACATTTAAAAACAGAAGGTTCAGGTAGCAGTGGTGGTACAGTCGTTTTTGTAATAGTATTTGATTGTTTTTTTGTTTTAATAAAATGTTTATAATTGACAGATGTTTTTTAAATGTCATTAAATCTCTGTCCAAATGGGGCAGATATCTAGATTTCATTTTTGATCAATTTCCATCTTAGGTTTATTTTATTTTGAACATACCCACTTATTTTAAATTGTCATTAATTAATTACTTTGAGGTGTTACATGTTTTAACTATTGTGAATCAGACTATGCTTCATTTGACTACACCAAAACGTACTTGCTTAGTACGTGTAACTACTGTGTATCTATGTGGGAACAGATACCGCTTCAAATTACAGCACTCTTTCCTTGTAACTACATTGTAACTACGTGGGAACAGACACTGCTTCAAATTACAGCCCTCTTTCCTTGTAACTACACTGTAACTATATGGGAAGAGACATTGCTTCAAATTACAGCCCTCTTTCCTTGTAACTACAGTGTATTTATGTGGGAACAGACACCGCTTCAAATTACAGCCCTCTTTCCATGTAACTACACTGTAACTATGTGGGAACAGACACCGCTTCAAATTACAGCCCTCTTTCCTTGTAACTACACTGTAACTACGTAGGAACAGACACCGCTTCAAATTACAGCACTATTTCCTTGTAACTACACTGTAACTACGTGGGAACAGACACCGCTTCAAATTACAGCCCTCTTTCCATGTAACTACACTGTAACTACGTGGGAACAGACACCGCTTCAAATTACAGCCCTCTTTCCTTGTAACTACACTGTAACTACGTGGGAATGGACACCGCTTCAAATTACAGCCCTCTTTCCTAGTACTTACACTGTAAGTGTTGTTGGTACCGTATAAGAACTAGTTAAAGATGATGGACTTACTATGAACTTATATGGTAAGTAAGGGTGAAGTTCACAAGGTATAGGAAAGAAGCTACAACAGGATGATGGCGTGAAGGTATGTTATGGAGTATTAACTGAAAACAAATGAAAATTTACCACATTTTATTTTCTTTTTATCAGGTGTTATTACGAAATACACATTAAAACTAGTCTATTTCCACCACAAGCTAATGGATCTTATTTGTATCTACATTTGGAAGCAACACAACATTTAGGAGATTTGCTTACATTCTTGTTACTACGTAGTTACGTGGGAACTACCCTGTAAGTAACGGGCTGTAATTTGAAGGGTTACCAAATATTGTCATTTAGAGTATTTATTTGTAGAAAATAACAACTGTTCAAAATAACCAAGAAAAGATGCATTGTTTTCAGACCTCAAATAATGCAAAGAAAACAAATTCACATTCATTTTTCAACACCAAAATACTAATGTTTTAACTTAGGAAGAGTTCAGAAATCAATATTTGGTGGAATAACTCTGATTTTTAATCACAGCTTTCATGCGTCTTGGCATGCTCTCCACTAGTCTGCCACATTGCTGTTGGGTGACTAAAATTCAAGTAGCTCGGCTTTCCTTGATGGCTTGAGAACATCCATTTTCCTCTTGATCAAATTCCAGAGGTTTTCAATGGGGTTCAGGTCTGGAGATTTGGCTGGCCATGACAGGGTCTTGATCTGGTGGTCCTCCATCCACACCTTGATTGACCTGGCTGTGTGGCATGGAGCACTGTCCTGCTGGAAAAAACAATTCTCAGAGTTGGGGAACATTGTCAGAGCAGAAGGAAGCAGGTGTTCTTCCAGGATAACCTTGTACTTGGCTTGATTCATGCGTCCTTCACAAAGACAAATATGACAGATTCCAGCCTTGCTGAAGCATTCCAAGATCATCACCGATCCTCCACCAAATTTCACAGTGGGTGCGCGACACTGTGGCTTGTAGGCCTCTCCAGGTCTCCGTCTAACCATTAGACGACCAGGTGTTGGGCAAAGCTGAAAATTTGATTTGTCAGAGAAGATGAACTTACTCCATTCGTCTACGGTCCAATCCTTATGGTCCTTTGCAAACTTCAGCTTGGCTCTTCTTTGCTTCTCATTGATGAAGGGCTTTTTTCTAGCTTTGCAAGACTTCAGCCCTGCCCCTAGGAGCCTGTTTCGAACAATCCTTGCCGTGCACTTCACCCCAGATGCTGTTTGGCATTCTTTTTGTTGGTCACTTGATGTCATCCTACAGTTGTTGAGTGACATTCGAATGAGTTGACGGTCATCTCGGTCAGTGGACAGTCGTTTTCACCCTCTGCCAGTCTGTAACTTTGTTGTCCCCAATGTCTGTTGCTTGATCTTGTTCTAATGAACCGCCGTCTTTGAAATTTTCATGATGGAAGCAACCTGACGCTCACTGTATCCCTCTATCCCTAAGCCAGAATTGAACCCTTCTTTTCCTCACTCAAAGATTTTCTTTTCAAAGATTTTTCTTTTGTCATGCTGAATAGTAATTTTTCATTCAAATTACCTTTGAGGTACTACTTGCACTGTTTTTGCCATCCAGCTGGTCCTATTGCAAGAGGATAGTGATGACCACAGCAGTGGTTTTTATACTTTTCCTCGTTAAATTAGATTTGGTTCAGGTAATCACCTAATCAGTACCTCATTAAGTAAAATGAAGTGTGCCTGTGTTGGAATTTAACAGACACTGGAATGGAATGGCTGCCATACATGTAGAGACACTGATTTAAGAAAAATTCGGAGTGGTCTCTAATTTTTTTCCAGAGCTGTATATTACCAATTCTCCAAGGGTATGCAAACTTTTGAGCACAACTGTATTTGCAAACTAGGAATTACTTTTGTAATTCTAAAATTGTTTTGCAAACTTGTAAAAAATATTTGCAAACTAGTAATTACTTTTGTAGTTGTTTAAAAAAAAATCATAGTTGTAACTAACTTGATATTTGGAATCATGCTGCTCATCGATAACATTTGCCAATGTAAAATACAGACACAGACTTTTGTCACTAAAATTTCGCTAGTATTTGTTAGGGAATTTCTTTAGCTGATGTATTCTTACTTCTATAGATGTATGAAGGAGTAACTGATTAAAGTACTGAGACCCCACGTTTAGATAAGAGAAGGAATGTTGGTTGTGCTGTAACTGTGGGAAAGGAAGAATGAGGTGTTGAGGTAAATGTAAACCTTTTGTCAGGATGGGGGTAGATGCAGATCAATGGGTTTTAGGACAGGATAGGGGGAGACACAACAGGGGGGTAGGAAGGATAAGGGAACAAATGTTGTCTTTAGAGAATTAATGAGCAGTCTTACCACACCCCTTTTACCTGTATGAATACTTTGACTGTTCTATGTTTTCCTCAGAGATTCCTCACAGGTTTATTCTGTAAGCAATTGACGCATCTGTCCTTGCAAGTAAATTAAACCGCTAATTGTGCCGAGATTGTTTTGTCTCTGTACTTACTTCCATTTAGAGTTTTTATAGATGGTATTACCATAACAGTTGGGGGCTCGTCTGGTAACCTTGGTGATTGTTTTGCGTCCACTACTGGCTGAGTCAAGCGTGCATGGCCAGGACTGGGTCCCTGGAGCTCAAGCCTCTCCCGGAGAGGGCTAGCCTTAAACAGATTGAGTTAGCGAGCGCTTGTCCGGAGTGGGTTGCAAAACTGGTCACTACAGGTTCCTGAAGGACAAAATTGAGTTCTAGAGGTGAGGGCACAACTAGGTGTGCAGACTGAGTGGCGGTTAGACCGTAAGATTGTGACGGTTAGACCGCAAAATTAAATCTGCAGACAAGGTTAGAGCCTTGAATGTCTCACTTACAGGCCGACGGGTCTATTAACGATGTTAGGGCATGTTAATTGAAATAAGAGTGTTAGGGCACTTCTATGCGTTAGTGTAAGGATACGACTTAGGAGGCAGATAGATGGTCCCACTTGCGGAGCGTGCAAATGTGTTTTTAATGAACAAAGCCAAGGGTGAACACGGGACTTGGTCAGGAGAACAGGCAGAGGTCGATACACAGATATTCCAGGCAAAACCGGGCAACTGTACAACAGGAGCGGTCAGAAGGCAGAAAGTCCAAAAATGGCAAACAGGTTGGTACACGAAAGGCAGAGGCAAAAGTACAAAACAGGGCTAGACGAATTCACAAAAACCAAAAAGCAGGCTAAGGTCAAAAACTTGCAGATAATAGAGTTCAAACAGGCTTGGTATGTCGCACATACAGGTGCTGGTCATATAATTAGAATATCATCAAAAAGTTGATTTATTTCAGTAATTCCATTCAAAAAGTGAAACTCGTATAATGTATACATTCATTCCACACAGACTGATATATTTCAAGTGTTTATTCCTTTTAATTTTGATGATTATAACTGACAACTAATGAAAACCCCAAATTCAGTATCTCAGAAAATTAGAATATTGTGAAAAGGTTCAATATTGAAGACACCTGGTGCCACACTCTAATCAGCTAATTAACTCAAAACACC
>JACXGI010013066.1:0-13960 GCA_016801175.1 Esox masquinongy | reverse complement strand
TGGTGATTGGGGAGGCCATGTAAGGCGTTTAGCCTGGGGTTCATAAACCACTCTTGAATTGTTTTTGCAGTGTGGTATGGGGGCACTATTATCCTGGAATATTGAAACATCATGAGGGCACAGCATTTGCACAATAGGGTGCAACTGGTCCTGTAAAATGGACACAAAGTCCTTGGCCGTTATAAGATCATGAAGAGCAATCATCAGACCCAATGACTCCCACGAGATGGCTGCCCATACCACCATTCCTTTTTGCCAATGTAATTTGTCCATGTTCTGCATATGCAGGCATGATTTTTGAAACTGTTCCCCTTGACCTAATTAATAATGTTTTGGGACCCATGCACCAGCAACTCAGGCATCAAGGCCTCAAATATTAGTGTGTTAATTATTAGACCTTTGATAGCTGCAAGTACATTGCTATTTGGCAATCAACCTAATGTGACCTCTCGCAGCTGCGTTTGTAATTGTGATTTAGTTACTTCGAAAAAAACAAAACACTTTCCAAGTGTTTTTTCTGTTATTTTGCCCATCCCCTGTATGTTAGAGCGGAAAACAAAGTGCATGGAGCTTAAAGAGTTGCAACAGCAATTAATAGAGTACTAAGAATATGAAATGGAGTGTCATCTTCTATATGCTCAAGTCAGAGAAGCACAGCGTCTGCAAAAAAGCACAAAGAGCCCAATAAGCACTCCCTAAACAATTAGACCGTCAAAAGACGGAAGAACGGAAGAGAAAAAAATCTATGAGTGGCCAGTGCTGCCATTCGGCATGAACTGCAGTCCCTGTTGTGCGATTTACATCCTGCTGCGGCAGGTTCAGGGAGGCCAAGCAAAAACTCATAGTCAGTTAAGCGGTCATTTTACACTGAGAACTGCCATCCAGTTCTACTGAGGAAGCACAAGGCCTAGTGAGTTACATGCCACTAGTGGCTTTGAGATTTACCAGTGAGCCAGTAACATCCCGGAGGTTATCAGACACCTTGCCCTGAAGTGAAAGTAGCCCATTTTTTGGCAAATTCATCACATCGCGATCAAATGACAGCCTGGTGAGCAAAGTACATTATCACCACCTCTCATGGCTAGCTATTGAGAGACAGCTCGTTACGTCACCAGAAAAGCACACATTTGCAGCAACAACTTTTCAAATTAGCCTGACAAACGAACACCACAGATAGCTATGGCAAGCTGCTGTGGCAGTTTCCGTATATGAAATGATATCAGAAGAAACATGAGAAAACATCAAGCTAGTTAGCCAACTGTACAGCTAAATACTGCAATGCTTTCCATTATGATACTAAGCAAGCAATAATTCAACCTCCACAGCTGATGCGCTCGCCTATTAAGTGATCACTACAGGGTTGCTATTTTCATGAAAAAGATACTGCCAAATTATCCCAGCCTCATGGACAACACCAAACATATATCTGTAGTTGATTTATCAATATTGTTTACACTTTCAAAGAGCTAGGACGTTTCAAACTCCCTTTCACCAAACAACATTGGAACTCCCTTCTAAGGTAAAAAGTTTTGGCCTTTTTGGCACTGTCATTTTGAGTAATGAAATTAATAAAACTTAAGTCATACAGTATAAAATGTTTATTTTTTTTATTAATGACTACGCAGAGATGTAGTAGTAAAGATGTTCTGTTCTAGTTTTTTTGGTTCTTTGTTCAGTTTAGTCTTGTTAGTGTATTGCTTTCACCTGTGTCTTGTTAAGTGCCTATTTAAGTTCCACCTGCCCTAGTGTTTCTTGTCAGTTATTGTTTATTGTCAGTGTTGCTCTGTGTTTCCACATTTTTGTTCCTGAGAGCAAAGCATTGAATGTAAGTCAGCCTTTTTATTAAATGCCTCTGCGCTTGTGTCCTGCCTCCTAAAAACGAAACAGATTGCATTAAGATGAACAATCTATAATCTATACAACAATCTATACAAATGAAAATATCACATTTTTAAACTGCATGATTTGTTTGCTTTTCATGCAGGTCTGTTAATAGCTTAGTGAAATTTGTAATACATTTTAATTTACACAAAATCCAAACCTGGTCATTCCTCCCAAAACAGTTAATTTGGCCTGTACACCAATTTCACAAAAAATACTGAAAATGTTCATTTTGCAATATCTTTTTAATCATGTTCATGTTTATTATCTCATATGCGCTGCACAAATACAAATATGTATGGTAAAGTGCACCAATGTGGATAAACAAAATGTACAAATTGTGATAATGAACAATTTATTAAGGAACATGACTGTAACACTTGAAACCAGTAACAACCAATATTCAATACTCCCTGTAAACAAGCATTTTTGAAAGTATAAGTAAACATTTAGGCCTTTACTATCACCAAAATATCTTAACTGCACTTCTGTAATGCAAAGTTTGAAATTCAAATTTTATTGGCATAACTTATATTTTTTTGTTGTATTTCACTGCACTTATTTAATTGTCGGATTTAATAGATAAAATATATTAGCTGCTACAGTGGTTTTGCCCAAATTGCTCAGACCATCTACAGTACATTAGCTATCTGGGCTACAGTTAGGAGTATTTATAGTTGCCTGCCTATATTTTTTTAGGATGACACAATAGCTAGCCAGTTTCTATGTAACCAGAGCTATTGCATTGCATAATTAGCTATCTATCTAGCAACCTGACTGATATATCTGCAACTACTTTATTTTCCAAAAAAAGTTTTTTTTTTTTTTTACAACAGACGGACGAGTTAATGGCAGTTACCAGCGCTGGTCTGGGCAACAGATTTGTATTAATCACAGTCAAGGCTGAGGTGGTGTGATTATTGTCACTCACATGGGATTTTACTGTTGCACATGGGATTTTACTGTTGGATAGAATGATGAATGAATAGACTGCTTGCAAGGCAATACCAGCATGAACAAATGTTGGTAAAGATGCGGGCGTGATTAGATTATTAATCAATATTGACGTTCTTAATGTTGAACAACACTGGGAATGCAACAAAAGTGGGTAAACAATAATTAATTAAAAGAAAATGTTAGTAGCTATTTCACAAATAGGTGCGTAAACAACATTAATGTGCGTTTAACCCCACTGTATCTCTGCATCCACGTAAATACAGTAAAAGGTTTTCATTATGTAGGTTTTGTGATATTTAAACAAATATTGTTGTTCAAGAAATATGGCCGCTCGCAGCCGCAGTAATTTAAAGACAGCCGCTGTGGGTTCTAAAGGGTTAAATCAAGTCAGTGCATATATTTGTGGATGCCTGAGATAGAGGACTACCATATTATTTGTATTATAAACGTATACTCAATTGATAGCTAATAACACACAGGTTTCTTCTTTCTATCTTAATGTAGTAACATACTCATTTTTCTTTGTTGTTATAGATAACAGTCTCTATACAGGATACTGTAACTGCTGTAAACACCGCGGTTGCCTAATCACACAAAATGCATATGATGATTATGTTACAGATTGGATTCAAAACATAACTATTTTTATTATGTTTGATGCTTGCAGGATTCAACAATTCAAATGAAAGGCTTTTTGTACACTGCTATACAATTGGATGGTGTAGACCAGTTCTGTCCCATGAGCACCAGTTTCACAATTACTGGTTATAATTATACAAAAACTCTGGAGTGCATCTTGAAGGCATTGACAATAAGACACAGTGTAGTCAGTTGTTAGGTGTTCGATCGCCTCTCTGCCCCTGCCTTCAGAAGACAACGCACATCCTTTTCATCCTGAACGCAGCACAACCCAGGTCCCCAGGTCCCAATCACTCGACTTCTGAACACCTGTTTATCCCACCTGATTTTCATTAGTGCCCACTATTTAGTTTGGTTTGTTTCACGCTTTCTTTGTGAGGTGTTGTTTCTACTGATTACGACGTACGAAGCCCGTTTCTCGCTATTTCTCTAGTTTTGACATTCTCAAGTTTCTTCCTGTATCACCGACTGTATTTTGCCTATCTGACCTCTATGGACAGAATTCTGCCTACCCCTGGTTTTTGCCTTTTGAAACTTGGAATTATACCATACCCGTCTGATCCCCTGTGCACCGATCTCTGCCTGTCTGACCCTAGTTTTTGCCTTTTGGAATTAAATTATACGCTCTGCGTAACCACTCCACCTGGTTTCCCATGTCGTATTTCTTACATTAAGTGCAAGGTTGTGTGCGTTCCCATTGTGGAAATGTTATTTCCTGTAGTGTCTTCAACTCCCTTGGTGTGCTAGAGACACAGTAAATTCAAGCTGAGTCATCTTCCTCATTGTGTTTGTACATTGAAACAGACTATGTCATCAGTAGAGATAAAAGTAGGCTGCAGGTCTTTCTTTACTTTCATGAGAAGAGAATATGAGGAACAGTTGTTTGGGGCCATCACCAATGGTATAGCACTGCATGTCCACCCACAGTAAAAGAGTCACTCTGAATACCACTCATTAACCATGTGCACCCTGTTTAGATAGACCTAATGTACTGAATAGTCTGTTTATTGACAACATCCCTGATAATGATAATACTAATAATTTTGTCTTTCTGAGTTGTGAATGGATAAATAGCCTTTGTTTATAATAATAATTGTCTGAAATTGGGAAATCTGAGGGCTGCTGTTTAAACATCTGGCTGTATCAATGGGAGTCCCTCTAGGCTTGATTCTTAGACAAACCCTTTTCTCTGTGTGTATTAATCAACTCAAGCTAGCTAGTGTTGCTCTAATTAATCGATTATTGTCATGACATTGACAATAGTGTGGGTAATTCTTATGATATACAATATGTTTAAAACCCATAAATAAAACTGTTTTGGGAATTATAGTCAATCAGTCACTAAAATGAAGTTTCTGCTAAAACACATGCTACTTCCCTATAAATGTGCCCTTTTATAACTTTGCAATGCACATAATTCCATTTGATAATTTCCAAGCGCTACACTGTCATCCACTGACTTTTAAACATTAATGCTTTAACACAGCTTTTAAGTTTATTGTTGTTTGGCTTTCCTCTGCCAATCAATTTTATCTCAAGATTGTATTTACAAACCTCTGTGGCAAAGTGATGTTTTTTTTTTTATTATATATCTTTTTTTCTGAGGTTAAAACAAAACTCTTCAGGATATAGAGCCTCATCGCTAAGATCTGACAGATCAATAAATTCACAATATCTGAACACAGCGTAATGCTTGTTGTCTCAAAGAACATTTTCACGGGATGACTCAGGGATAAGAAATGCAAATAACAAAGAAGCTAATATTTCCTCATTTTAAATAATTCCATTAAAATATGTCTAAATTAGTAAACAGCTTATTCCACTGATAATATAATAAGCTCATATCACTGTTGTATTTAGGATCACTGCATAGAATAATAATAGTTAAACTGTACAGGAATTCAAACAATGGTACATTGCTTCTGAGTTTGGAAGAAATCTAATTTAGTAAACCTTTTTGTCTGTTGAGCTTTAACTGACATGATTTTATTGTATACCAAGGCTTCTATTTGTCACATGGCATACGTGTTTTGGCTTTAACACATTCACATTTTTCTCAAATGTACATTAGGCTGACCGCTTGGCCATGCATTTGTCTAAAATACAGATCCTTTCACTTATTCAGCATTCTGTTAGGGAGAGCTGTGTGCCAGAATTAAATTTACTGCACTGCAAATTTACTGCACTGCTGAATGCAAAGAATGTCGCTTGTCATCTATAAATATGGATTCGGTCCACAAACTGCTATGAGAGCATTTGCAAATTTCCAATTTTTTTCCCTTTCCCAGAGACATATAAATCCTCATGTGTGTTTACTCATTGGGTTTTGGCATTTAAGAACACATAAGAGGCAGGTTTGACCGATTAGCAAACCCCAAATTGTTTTCACACAGTGAATTGCATACTCCCACATGATACAGGACATTAATTTCACTATTTGCTTTTGCCAAATATCCCCATCCTATTCCGGATAGGCCAATAGCCAAAACCCCATAATCTCAATGATGGCTCACTCCTAGGGTCCCAGCCAGCTTGGCAGACCACAGCAGATGGAACTGGAGGCTTCATGGACATGTTCATACTGAGCCCCTGAAAGCACAATGCATCACAAACAACAGGTGAGGGCCCAATGATGTAGTCTGAGACAAAGGTTGGAAAACAGCACAACTCTGGTGCATTGAAGGTCAAAGGGTCATGTAGTTTCTAGTGCAGAATGGAGTTACAGGGCCAGGTGAAGACAGAGAGGGTGTCGTTCTGATGCAGACAGGTCATTTCCCATCCATGCATAGGGCCTGGGCTGCAGACACAGCAGTCCTGTATTGATACGATGATGACAGTTATGGATGCACACGGCTGGTTCTTCCACAAGGCCATCCCTCCTCCTCAGCCTCTCAGAGGGAGAGTTCAGCTGAGTCAGCACAACACTGATAAGAGTGTCTCTGTGTGGGCTCTGTCCTCTGCTTTACTCCTATATTCTTCACTTTGGAGACACAGGGTCTATCCTACAGAGACCACCCTAATCCTCCCTCTCCCCTCTGTCTCTTTCATTGTGAACACTCATGAAAATGTGTAAGCGTGTCTGCGTGACTGAAATCTATTTCTGAATCTCTTCGCTGCACACTTCTTAAAATATATTGTTATTCATGGTGCACAAACTTGTTTACTTTGCTTCTCTAAAAGAGGAGTGTGACACATTGTGAGTGCCATCGTCCTCGGTAAGATATGTCTTTGTCAGTCAGATTAGCCACATTAGGAAGTAATGGCTTTGGATTACATACAGAGGGAAAGGGGTACAAAATTTAATTTATTTTTTTATCACACAGGGCTTGAAATGGCTACCACAGAAAATGATCAAAGAAACAAATGTAAGAAAAAGCATCTCGAATACAATTTGTACTGTGCCCTATGCACTGGGAGAGTGAAGCATTTTTCTTATTTTGGCTCTATTCTAAGTTTGGTTTTTTTTTTTTTAAATACTTTGAGGAAGTACAGTGAAAAGTATTTAGAAAGTGACACATTCATAGATTTTGGGGAGCTATGTTTTCATGTGCTTTGGATTTTGCAATGATTCAATGAATATGGGGTGATATAATAACTTCATTATTTAGGGTCCTGAAGCTGTATTTTTCTAAATTCCATAATGTTTTGAAATTAATTACATTTGAGTAACGGATCCCATATTTTATTGCATGTATGGTTATTCTACCTGATGATTCTCTGCCAGGCCTGTACTGCAGCAATCTCAAGTTTCTGCTTGTTTTGGAGCCTCTTGCTTCAGTTTTCATTCAAGATCTTTCCATTTTTTGGACCTTAAAAAATCTGTGGTAGCAATGACTTTGTGTTTAGGGTCATCAGCACTTACATTATCAATGAAAACAAGTGAGCCAGTTCCAGTGGCATATATACATTCCTGTCATTTGGTTGATGAAGTCTTTTCGAATGGTTACGGCTGAGACATCCACATTTACCTCCTGAGGAGTGCTCCTAAGCTGGGGTTTTTTTGAGCGTTGAGTATTTGAGCGTTCCTTGGGTACACACGGTGGAGGTCTTCTTTGTTCTACCAGGTTATTTGCCATTGATGAGCTCACCAGTGCCATGTTCATTCTCAATATACCAAACAGTTGATTTTGATGTCCATGATTAACCAATTATGGATTATTTTTACCTTATAATGATAGCTGTACTTTAATTCAGTGGCTCCCAACCCTTTTCACTTACTGTACCACTGACAGAATTTTGCTCTGTTTGGAGTACCCCTCAAGTACCCCCTCATGTTAATTTCACTAGTAAGCTTATGGTGTCATGAGTGTTTTCAAGTACCCCGTGTGTAGAGGCCAATTACCCCCGGTTGGGAACCACTGCTTTAAGAGACATTTTTGGTTTTCCTGTTGTCAGACACCAACAAATGGTTGAAATTGAGATATGAATTCAATTAATCACACACTTTAACTGTGTATGTGGCTACTAAATGGTTGAAACTTTTCATAATGCACTTAAAATGTTAATTTAATTGGTGTAGATAGATCAACTCTCCAGTAGGAGAAGCTGCCCAGTATAGTGTTTTTCTGATAGTGAATATGATGTAGAAAATCTGACCTTGTTTTAAGTTACAAATTTAATTGAACATATTTAGCTTTGTCGATGTTAAGAACCCCAATGATGGCATTATCCTGTCTTTGAACTTTCATCCTCAAATTGTTTAGGTTGATCACCTTTTTTAATCACAGTACATTTTCCACATAGATTCCATGTCACAATATGCTGACGTAGTTTTAAAAAAAACATTAATTCAACTGTGTTCCTGCCCTATGTCTAAGGAATTCAAATATATAGGCAGTGGTCACTTTATTAGGTAGACCTGCTCATTAATGCTAATAGCAAATGTGATTGCAAATCAAAGCATGCAGACATGTTCACATTTTTAAACAGGGAAGATTCATGATCTAAACAACTTACACTGTGGAATGATTGTTGGGCCAGAATTTATCATTAACCGCATGGATCCATCCTGCTGTTTCAGCGGTGCAGGGTATGGGTACGGTTGGTGCTGGTGTAATGGCATGTGGTATGTTTTCTTGGCACACATTGGGCCCCTTAATAGCAATCGAGCATCATTTAAATGCTACAGCGTATCTAAACATTGTTGCTGACCATGGAAGTAACACAGTAGCAGGAGTGCCTCACGTATTCCAAATGTAAAATAAAAATCCACAGGTGCTCTTACGAGGGAATGACAAACAAAAAAGCAAAGGAAAAATTATAACCACAAGGGTACTTAGTGGTATAAAAGATCCAAATGAAGGCACTTCATTTGGGGCTAAGAACATGGTAAACACTAACACGGCCACTGCCTTCATCAGAATTTATGGAACATAGTGAAAGAGAGACACTTAAATAGCCAATGAAAACCTGTGTCAAAATGACCGGTTGGCATTGTCCCTCTCGACCACTAAAGAACAGCATTACAAAAATAACCAACATTATTTATTTTATATTAATAAAAAAACTAGAAGAACATCTCTACCTATATTAAATCACATTTAACACAGTTCCCCAAAATGGTACAAAGCTACAGAAAAGGATAAAAGTCAATGTCCTCATTTAGTCCTGGATAAGTGGTACCTTTTAGTGTATATATCCAATATGTCTCATGCTGCTTCAGGCGTTTTAATGTATCACAACCCCTGGAATCTAACAAGATTACCTCAGTGCCAGAAATCTGCAAGGTAATTTCACTTCCATGTGTTGCCTCCAAATAATGTGTAGCCATAGGATTGTTCAGATTGCCAGTACAAATGTCATACCTGTGTTCTGCTACTCTATCCCTCAGTCTCCACTTAGTGAGGGCTGTATAGAAGCAACCACAGGTGTAGTCTAGTCTAAACACTACATGTGTTGAATTGTAGTTAATAGAACTAGTAATTTGATAAGTCTTGTTGATAAGTGTCTCTAACATGTCACCTCTTACCATGTTGGCACAGCAGTTACAATTGCCACAGCAGAAGTTGCCCATGGGTGGCTTCAGCCAAGTCTCTCGTTTGGGAGCTGGTGGATATTTTCTCACGAGTCTATCCTTTAATGTGGGGGCATGCCTGAAGCTGACACTATGAGACTTGGTAAAAACTACACATAGTGCACTGTCACTGTGGATTATGTCCCAATTGCATTTGATAATCTCTTTAAAAGGACTGCTTCTTTACTTTACTGTGTCGCAAAATAAGGCTTTTGAGCCTTCTTTTGTTTACCCTTGTGACAAATCACTTCATTTCTACTGAGTGACAGGGCTCTGTTGTTGGCTTGTGTGACAAACCTCAGATTTGTAACCTCTTTGCCTAAAACGCTGTTGCATGTCCGTAGATTGAATGTTAAAGTCATCGTCAGAGTCACAGATGCATCTTAGTCTCTGAAATTGTTCAAAAGGGATGTGGTTTATAAGCCAAGGAGGATGGAAACTGTCTGCATGGAGTATTGTTTCAGTCAGTGCTTCTCCTGTAAATGAATGTGTGCGAATTGCCATAGTTATCTTCAGAGATTTTTATATCCAGAAAGTTGATCTTTCTGTTTGATTGTACTGTAAAGTAAGTTTTCAATGTGCATTGGTAGTATTCACATAGGAATGGTAGGAAGTCCAGTAGTTCTGGTGAAGATTTAGAGAAGAACAGAATATCATCATCAATGTAGCATCCCCACCAGACAATCCTGTCTTTAAAGATATA
Source organism: Esox masquinongy (assembly GCA_016801175.1). Lineage (NCBI taxonomy): Eukaryota > Metazoa > Chordata > Actinopteri > Esociformes > Esocidae > Esox > Esox masquinongy. The sequence continues at coordinate 3,767 of JACXGI010013066.1, read as the reverse complement.
AATGGTAGAGTGTATGTAGCGTTCCTCCCATAGTCCCAAAAACCAGTTAGCACAATTTAGGGCAAAACATGCTCCCAGAGCCGTCCCTTTGTACTGTCAATATACTTGATTTTGAAAAAAGAATACATTGTTTTTCAGTGTCTATTCGGTGAGTATACAATGAAGTCAGTAGGAGGTATTAGGTAATCTGGTTTTGAGCCCAAATAATGCCTCAAGGCCTTCATTGTGAACAATATTACTGTATGAAGACTCCACATCCATGGTAGCCATATATTAAGAACCAATATTTTGTAAGTCTGATATTTTCTTTAAAACCTGGGTGCTGTCCTGGATGTAAGAAGGTTAAGTGTGACAGAACAGGTTTAATAAAGAAATCAACATACTTTGATGCCAGTTCTGTTAGAGTCATTTCCACTGATAAAGGGGTCTGTCAGGTGGATTTTCAAGACTTTTGTCTACCTTTGGTAGCAAATAAAAAGTTAGAAAACGTGGGTTTAGGCATAATAGGTAGTCATATTCCTTTTTGGTTATCCACCCCTCATTTTTGGACACAGTTAATATTTGAATGAGTTCTCTTGTCATAATCTCCAGTGGGTTTGATGGTGGAATTGAGTAGTGTTCTCTATTTTTGAGTTAACCTGTTGTATACATAACCTGTTGTATGTATTTATCTTTGTCCCATACATCCACTGCCCCACCATATCTGTACTTTTACAGTTTTTCTCAATCACTTTGGCTCATTTTTTGAAACAGTTTTAACATTCTCTGAACTGTAATCATCACAACTGTTTCATGGGATATCTCAACTCTATGGCATGTCTGTATAATGTCGTAAGTCACCCAAAACATTTAATTCATGCTTCAAAACCTATTTATTGTGTGAGTAAATTGGCTAGTGCCACCAAAATGAAAAGTTTTTTTGTCATTGTGTGAGCTGTACTGGTCAAAATGTTTAGATGTTTTTTCATCATGGCAGTCAACCCTGGAAATATTTGTTATAAATTTCAGTTTTGTTCTACTTTTTTATTGACACTGACTGCTTACTGTACTACACAAGAATGTCAGTTTTATCCAGCTGAATGCTATTGTGTATCACACTGAGCTTTATAGAAACCAGTTTCAACAGTAGGTAAAAGTTCACTGGGAGAAGTCAGTACTGTACAATACTGTAGCGCACAGAAAAAGGATATGCACATTTGTATGTATACACTAAATTTAGCAATGTGTTACATGTAAATAGAAAACGTCAAATTTTACATATTTCTTACATATAGAGTCATCAATTGTGAGCTGAAAATTTGCCACAAAAATGAACATCCATGGGAAAAAACTGCAACAACAATGAAAAAACCTGCGGTAGTTCTGTAAAAAAAAATAAAAAAAATTGTACCTCCTCACGTTACGTAACATAACAATCTTCTTGGTGTACATCCTGTTGCTCTTGTAGGTCTGCCCGAGATTTTTGTCAACATCACATCTGATGTCTTCCCTTGTGATGCACCAGGGGAAAAATGTCCTGGCGATTTCTATTTCATTACTATGGCACCAGGCAGGTCATTTGCCAATTTAGCAGACATCACAAACATTCCATGTCATAGATATTTATGGAATATACATGTATGTCTGACAGATTTTGATAATTGAATGGATCATTTTGCATGTGATGGCTCAAATGATGAAAGAATGTTTAGAAGTTGTGAAGAGTATGACAATTTCACTGAAAATCAACTCATCTGTTTTCATCAGCAAGCCATGTGCATGTTGTGTCTATTGTAGACAATTGTACTTACTCTTTTGCACACGTGCCAAAACACGCGCAACTTGCTTAAATGAATAAGAAATTATGATCTGGTGTGAGCAAGAAACTAATTGTTAGATTTGAACTTGTTTTGAAAAAAATAATTCTCATTCGAAAATTGAGCCAAAGTGAGAAAAAACATCAAAAAAATTGTACTGAGGCTTTTTGTTCACTGAATACTTTCTCTACTTCATAGGACACCATTTTTGTGAATGTATTTAGTGTAGAGTTAGTATTCAAATGTAAAAAAGAAGACTTTGTCAAAAAAAGATTATTGATGACTCAGTGCTGGTAGGTTCAACATCAGTGGTCTTATTACTGGTGAAAGGGGCCACTGCATTATAGTAGTTTTGATGGTACCAGACTTTGAGATGTAGGCTTCTGTAAAACCTAAAAAGATCAACATTGGTGTTAGACTCATTACCAGAGTTAATAGGGGAAAAATAGAGTCCCTTGGAAAAAACAGTGACACAGACATCAGGGAGAGGTAGGTCTGAGATGTTAATTACAGCCATTGTCCCAATTGGCTCCTAGTCTTTGGGCCTTGGCAAACCATTCGCCCAAATCCTCCTAGTCCAAAATCTATTGATCCAAAAGTTTCACCTGCTTGCCTGTGTTCAGCCGGATCATCATTGTCATTGGCGCTAGGGAGATTAAATGAAACAGATCGAACTCTACTAGATACAGTCCAGAATAATTGGCACCCTAGGTAAATATGAACAAAAACGTCTGTGTGTAGGTGGCCTGAGCTAACCCAGTAATGTCTAGTACAGAGAACCACAACTATGTAAAACTTTTCTTGGCTGTAACTTCACTTTTTCTTCAAAGCAAGCTGACACCCATGATGCACTGCTTCTCTTTGAAGCATCACCCATGATGCTTCACCCATGAGCTACAGTTCTTCTGAATTACTGTACTAAATTATTATGAGCTCATTTTATTCTTCACATTCTTCCTAGCATTTTGTACACTTTGAAAAATTTGTATTGATGTTTATCTTATCTTCTTTTCCTTACAATAAACAAATCATATGAATCTAACCTTTAATTGAGTGAAATGAAAAAGAATTGCAGACATAATAGTTCAGGGGCTGTATACACAAAGCATTCTATCTATCCCTAAGAGGCCTCCCAAATATCAGGAAATGTTTCTAGCTAAGAGTTTCATCTTATAACCTAATCACAAAGCTGCTGAGATCACATTTTACTAAGGAATGGGGAGAATTCTTAAGCTAAGAGAAAGGGCGGGGTTGACCTTGTTGCTATGGAAGATGTTGTGTTTCGTGAACAAGCTTAATTACTTACTATGCCCACAGTGATTGGCTGATAGGGGAAGGGTCTCTGTCAGTGAATTCATCATTGCAATTCTGTAGAAGGATGTGTCATGTTGCCATATAGAAATAAAGATATTCAAATACAAATGTAGGCTAAGTGTCACTGATTGAACATGAAACCAAGGATAATACACTGACTATATATTCCACTAATTGTCAGCCTCAATCAATCAATCAAATTTATTTATAAAGCCCTTTTTACATCAGCAGTTGTCACAAAGTGTTTTTACAAAAAAGCCTCTTACATGTCTGGCAGCTCGTAACCAATTAACGGATATGCACAACCATAGCTGTTAATAAGATGTGTGATGCTATGTTGTGCAAACGAAAACAAAACTGGACGCAAGAACAGCTTTATTTCTTGGCTAACTTGTGCATGAAACGAAGGACATTATTAAAGGAAAATTTTGAGCTGGCATAACAAAAACAAGCATGGGAATATATACAGGTGCTGGTCATAAAATTAGAATATCATCAAAAAGTTGATTTATTTCAGTAATTCCATTCAAAAAGTGAAACTTGTATAATGTATACATTCATTCCACACAGACTGATATATTTCAAGTGTTTATTTCTTTTAATTTTGATGATTATAACTGACAACTAATGAAAACCCCAAATTCAGTATCTCAGAAA
>JACXGI010013065.1:0-21529 GCA_016801175.1 Esox masquinongy | reverse complement strand
ACTAGACTCTGGACTCGGCCCACGTGCACTTATTAATTATTACAATTGTACTCTTAATATGTTTACCCGGTACAGCCAGAAGAGGACTGGTCACCCCTCTGAGCCTGGGTCCTCTCTAGGTTTCTTCCTAAATTTCGGCCTTCTTAGGGAGTTTTTCCTAGCCACTGAAATTCAACACTACTGTTGTTTGCTCCTTGGGTTTTAAGGCCGGGTGTTTTGTAAAAGCACTTTGTGACAACTGCTGATGTAAAAAGGGCTTTATAAATAAATTTGATTGATTGATTGAAATCCTACTAGAACAGCTGAACTTTAATTTTGATTAATCAGAGACACTTTAAATGATGGCAGGTGTGTAATGACTTCTATTTAACATGAGTTTGAATGTGATTGGTTAATTCTGAACACAGCCACATCACCAGTTATAAGAGGGTGTGCACACTTATGCAACCAGGTTATTGTAAGGTTTTTATTTTTCATTTTTCCCCCTCGAAGATTTCAGTTTGTTTTTCAATTGAATTGTTCACATTATAGGTAACATTAAAAGTGGAAAAAGTTCTGACATAATTTATCTTTGTCTCATTCTTTTACATCACAAAAACCTGGCATTTTAACAGGGGTGTGTAGACTTTTTATATCCACTATATAGTCTTGCACTGGAGCCAATGGAGTGGGTGGTAAGAAAGTGCTGCTGGCTATACCCTCTAATATCTCCCATGATTTGACACTCTATATGGATTCTTTTATACCCTAGTGGGTAATTCTCGAAAGCCATTTGCACTACACAATGTATTTTTTTTAATTTTTTTTATGAGGCAACAGGCCATATTCAGGTATAGAGTCTTGCAAAGTGCTGCTGCTGTAATATACATTGAGATAGACAGCACAGACGTTGGTCAATAGGGTAAGCACAGGAAAACAGTCTGACAGGGGACATTCGTGTCTGATGGTCATACAGACTTCTGACTCAAAGGTAACTCTCTAAGGCCATAGACAAAAATACCAGCAATGGAAAACACAGTGGTAGGACTGTGTGCGTGCGTGCGTGCGCGTGCGCGTGTCAGGTATAGAGTTTTGCACTGGAGCCAACTGATCTGGTGGCTAAAAAAGTGCTGCTGCTGTAATATACATTGAGATAGACAGCACAGACGTTGGTCAATAGGGTAAGCACAGGAAAACAGTCTGACAGGGGACATTCGTGTCTGATGGTCATATAGACTTCTGACTCAAAGGTAACTCTCTAAGGCCATAGACAAAAATACCGGCAATGGAAAACCTGTGGTAGGACTGTGTGCGTGTGCGTGTGCGCGTGACAAGGAGATACAGACAGCATAGAAGTTGGTTACTTCATTGTATCACCTACCTTCTATTGTCCAATGGACTTACATTAACCACCTTTTTACTGAGGTCATTGTTCCGCCATCTTGCAATTTATCTCTTATTCCTTACAACCCTATAGGGAGGCATATATGAGACACGTGTACACCAAGTCAGGTCAGTCAGACTACCGATTGATTTTAAGGTAATTTCTATAGGTGTCAGAGTTAGAATAAAGGGCTAACTTTGTGAAGTCATAGCTCAGTCATCATTTGACATTGCAACTAGTTTCCTTATCAGCCCTGTATTAGAAGTATGGCCTAAAGTATGGCATAAATTAAGTTTATGCATCCATTGTTTTTACACTGGTCAGCTATAATGTCCACCATCTTGTACTATCTATCTTAACTTTTAACACTCTGTGGGGAGACGTGTGCCACTGGCCAGGTCAATCAGAGTTATTGTTGATATACAGTCCACTGTCTAAAGCCATAGACACAGACATGGCCATGGAATGTCAACATGATAGGAAAATAGTCTGGCAGGGGAAATTTGTCTGTATGTGTATGGTCATGTAGATTTCTGACTCAACAGTCCACTCAGGGCATAGACAAAAACACTGGCAATGGAAAATGCAGTGGTAGGACACTGCAAGTACAGTTGTGCTCAAAATTTTGCATACCCTTGGAGAATTGGTAATATATGTACCATTTGTAAAGAAAACATGAGTGAGCAGGCAAAACGCATGTCTTTTATTTCTTTTGGGATTCACATGCAACTGTAGGTCATAACAGAATGGCACAATCATAAAACAAAACATGGCAATAAAGAAAAAAATGAACTGACCCCTGTTCAAAAGTCTGCATACCCTTAGTTCTTAATACTGTGTATTGCCCTCTTTAGCATCAATGACAGCGTGCTGTCTTTTGTAATAGTCGTCTATGAGGCCCAAAATTCCTGCAGGTGGTATAGCTGCCCATTAGTCTTGGCAAATTCCTCCAGGTCATGCAAAGTCTTTGGTCATCTTGCATGAACCGCACGTTTGAGATCTCCCAAGAGTGGCTTGATGATATTAAGGTCAGGAGACTGTGATGGCCACTCCAGAACCTTCACCCTTTTCTGCTGTAACCACTGGAGAGTCAACTTGGCCTTGTGCTTAGGGTCATTGTCGTGCTGGAAAGTCCAAGAGCGTCCCATGTGCAACTTTCGTGCAGAAGAATGCAAATTGTCTGCCAGTATTTTCTGATAACATGCTGCATTCATCTTGCCATCAATTTTCATAAGATTCCCGTGCCTTTAGAGCTCCCACACCCCCAAAACATAAGTGAGCCACCACCATGCTTCACAGTGGGGATGGTATTCTGTTCACTATAGGCCTTGTTGACCCCTCTCCAAACTTAGTGCTTATGGTTGTGACCATAAAGCTCTATTTTGGTCCTGTCACTCTAAATTACAGTGTGCCAGAAGCTGTGAGGCGAGTCAAGGTGTTGTCGGGCATATTATAACCAGGCTTTTTTGTGGCATTGGCGCAGTAAAGGCTTCTTTCTGGCAACTCGACCATGGAGCTCATTTTTGTTCAAGTATCGTTGTATTGTTCTCCTTGAAACAACTACACTGTCTTTTTCCAGAGCAGCCTGTATTTCTCCTGAGGTTACCTGTGGGTTTTTCTTTGTATCCCGAAACAATTCTTCTGGCAGTTTTGGCTGAAATCTTTCTTGGTCTACCTGGCCGTGGCTTAGCATCAAGAGACCCCAGAAATGTCCACTTCTTAATAAGTGATTGAACAGTACTGACTGGCATTTGTAAGGCTTTATATCCTTTTCCATCTTTATGAAGTTCCATTACCTTGTTACGCTGGTCTTTTGACAGTTCTTTTCTGCTCCCCATGGCTCAATATCTAGGCTGCTCAGTGCATTCATGTGAGAGCTAACAAACTCATTGACTATTTATACACAGACACTAATTGCAATTTAAAAAGCCACAGGCGTGGGAAATTCACCTTTAATTGCCATTTTCACCTGTGTGTGTGTGTCACCTTGTGTGTCTATAACAAGGTCAAACATTCAAGGGTATGTAAACATTTGATCAGGACCATTTGGGTGATTTCTGTTATCATTATGATTTAAAAAGAAGCCAAACAGTATGGGTGTTACACTGTTATTCCCGGTTCTCAGGGGTGTTAGAAGGGGTTAATTATTCCATGGCAGACGGGATGGATAGGGGTATGATGGGTAATCCCGCAGGGTTTTGAAAGGTATGAAAGTTGGACTACTATGTTCTCTTTCTGGGTTTGTGAACTGTGCCTGCCTTCGAAGTCTGTGTTATATCTTGTGAGTTGGAAGCTGTTATAAGATTTCGTGGCGTGGGCTGTGGCCAGAACAATAGCCCTAGTGTAGGAATAAACCTGTGTTTTACCCTGCACCTCTCGTGTCCATCCTTTTATGCTTGTGATCCAGCTTGGGTCGTTACATTGGTGTCGGAAGTGCTTCAAACTACGGGCCGGATCGACATTAGGCGAGTTAGCTTATTTCAGTATAGGCCAGTGATTAACTTTAGCGTTGCTTGCGTCTACGGCATGATGTTCGGGGCGAGGCAGAAAATCAAAGAGGAGTCGGACTCAGGTGGCGCGAAGTCAGACTGAGCGCGAAGCTCAGGTGGCGATCGCTGCGGAAGAGCTGGAGGGCCACATGGCGGAAGTTAAATTTTCTGTCAGCAAGATAGTGGAACTGGCGGGTTTTCCTTCGCGCTGCTCAACCAGATCGGATGTCATGGTAACGGGGGCGGAAATGGCTGGACCCATGTATGTAAACAGAGATGGTGGCGCCCTATTGCCGTAAGCCACGGCAGCGGCTAAACCTCAGAAGTTCAATGGACAAGGCAAATGGGAAGTTTTTTTTACCCAATTTGAGATATTGGCTTGCGGCGGAAGGTGGTCTGACAAAATGAAGGCGTTACAGCTTTCCTTTAGCCTTACAGAGGAGGCGTCAGAATGCCTGCAAGCGCTAGCTCCGGACGAGAGGGGCGACTACATTGTGCTAGTGGATTCTTTAGAGGGCCGCTTCGGGAGTGATGCGCAGCCCAACATGCTGCAGATTGAACTGGGTAACAGAAAGAGACTCCCGGGGGAATCGTTAAAGGCGTTGGCGAGGAGTTTTCTGAGCCTGACCCGGCGGGCTTATGCAGCTATGCCAATTGGGGTGCAAGACGAGCTAACACAGGATATTTTTATTAGAGCGCTCTCCTCCACTGAACTGTGCAAGCATGTCCAGATGGCGGAACCGCCGTCCCTGCCGGTGGCGGTGGAGATAGCAAGGGAGAGAGTGGGTGTTGCAAATCAACCGGAGGTCAGAGCAGCGGCGGCTGGGGTACTGGGGGTTGCCAAGCCAGAGTGGGTTGACGAGTTGGGCGGTTTAGTCAAGGCTGCCTCCCTTGTCATCGAGAGGGGCTCCAAGCAACGTCACAGCGTCAGCTCAGCCCACACTGTTTGCTGGGGTTGTGGCCTGCCGGGCCATATTCGGCGCGAGTGTGGCAGATTCTCCAGTCGCCAGGGAAATGAAAACGGGTTCTCGCACAGGGGGCAGCGCAGGCCCATCCCTCTGCTCCCGAACACACAGTAAGCAGAAGGGGTACCCAGCAGCTCAGGCAAGGGGGTGGGGACCTGCTCTCCCTGGGGGTAGCTGTCACTGCGTCTCCTAATCCAGTAGCTGTGGTGGGGCATACCACTGTGGGGGACTTCTGCAATGTCATCATTAAAGTGGAAGGGGTAGAATGTTCAGCCCTGGTCGACACGGGCTCTACAGTAACCCTGGTGAGACCAGACATACTACCGGCTGGGGTGCAGATGGAGCCGACCCCTGTCCAGCTGCGGACTGTCACCGGGGTGCTAGCCCTCATGTTAGGGAAGTGTCAGCTGTCTGTGACTGTGGGGGGGAGAACTGTGGGGTGTCTGGTGTGGGTAGCAGCGGTTTAGGACCCCTGTATATTGGGATGGACTTTTTAAAAACTGTGGGGCTCAGCTGGACTTAGCTTCAGGCACTCTGAGGTTGTTGGGGGGGGCCACAGTGGGGATGTTGCCTCCAGGGGGGCCAGCAGGGGGCAGGGCTGTCCTTCCGACTTCCTGCAAGCTTGGCAAAACTCCGCCGGTCGTCCCGACTGCCCCCTTGGTCATAGTGCCATCCCATCAGCTATCTCTGGCGGCCACGCCCTTCACCCCCCATAACGGGGCCATCACAGACAGCCTAGTGACTGAAAACACTTTGGCTTCTTCAACCTACCAGTCTGACAGGGGAAAGGAGGAAGCTATCAACGCTCTTGAGGCTGTGTGGCTAAAAAACCATCAGGGCCTGGGGGAGGGACAACAGGGACAGTTGAAGCACCTGCTGTTGGATGAAGTAGGGCAAACGCACCTAGTTCAGCACGAAATAGACACTTGGGACACCCGACCAATTAAAATACGTCCCCGTCGTATCCCGCTCGCCAGTAGGGAGGCAGTGGACAAAGCTATTGCTGACATGTTGCGGGCTGACTTCATCGAGCCATCTGATAGCACATGGTCCGCACCGGTTGTCATGGTGCCTAAGAAAGGGGAAAACTTAGGTATAAACTTAGGTTCTGTGTTGACTACACGGGCCTGAATTCTGTCACCACCAAAGACTGTTATCCCCTACCAAGGATCGATGAGTCGCTAGATCACGTCAGGGGGCCCTTGTGATTCTGCTCCTTCGACCTATGCATTGGATACTGGCATGTGCCCCTCTCGCCATTCTCACGTGAAAAAACTTCCTTCTCTACGGACAGGGGGCATTGGCAGTTTAAGGTGCTGTGCTTTGGCCTCTGTAATGCTCCTGCCACCTCTGAGAGGCTCATGGACAGAGTGCTGGCTGGGATTTCTAGACACGAGTGTGTTGTGTACCTGGATGACATACTGATGCATGGCACATCGTTTCAGGGGGCGCTAGGCGCACTCAGGCGAGTGTTAGAGAGGATCTCGGGGGTGGGGCTAAAATTACACCCAGAAAAGTGTCATTTCATGCAAAGGGAGGTGGCATTCCTGGGCCACCAGCTGGGTGGTGAGGGCATCAGCATGATGGCAGACAAAGTGGAGGCTGTGAGGAAGTGGCCAGTTCCAAAGGGACAGAAAGAGGTGAAGAGCTTCCTGGGGCTGGTGTCCTACTATCGTAGGTTTGTGAAGGGGTTTGCGGGGATTGCCGCTCCTTTAAACCTGGGGAAGGACTCTGTCTTTCAGTGGACTAAACAGCACCAGCGGGCGTTCTACACTCTCAAACGTGCCCTGGGGGTGCCCCGTCCTGGCCTCCCCAGACCCGAAATGTCCGTTCATCCTGGACACCGACACCAGTAATGGGGGCTTGGGGACTGTGCTGGCTCAGCGTGGTCCTGATGGGGAACACATGGAGGCCTATTACAGCAGAACTTTCGATAAGGCTGAAAAACACTACTGTGTGACAAGGAGAGAGCTGTTGGTTATCGTGGCAGCAGTACACCACTTTAAATACTACCTGGGGGGCCTGCTGTTTGTGGTCCGGACGGATCACTCCGCCCAGCAGTGGCTTCTCTCCTTCAAGGAGCTAAAGGATCAGATCGCCTGCTGGGTGGAGGAGCTGCAACCCAGCACCTTCCAGGTGGAGCACAGGGTCAGCCTTCGCCATGGCAATGCAGAGGCCCTGTTCCGCCGCCCGTGTGCTGAGGACGGCTGTGGATACTGCGCCAAACGGGTGGAGCGGGAGAGAGAGCTTGGCGTGGAGGAGGGAGTCATTGCCATGGTGAGACAGCTGGGGGTGCCAGAGTGCCAGGAGCTTGAGGCTGTGGACATTAGGGAGTGGAGACATTGCCAGGTGGAGGACGCTGAGCTGCGTCCCGTTCTGCGGTGGGTGGAGGAGAGGAGACAACCGCCATGGGGGAAAGTAGCCCCTCTATCACCGATCACCAAAGGGCTGTGGGCTAAATTTACAGTCCTTAGAGTTGCTGTGGGGGTGCTCCAGAGGGGGTGGAAGAAACCAGCTACTGGAGAAATTATGTGACAGGTAGTGGTGCCTAAAAGGCTTCAGAAGAGTGTGTTACGAAAGCTACATGTGGGAGTAGGTGCGGGGCATTTTAGGGTCTCCAAAACATTAAAGTGTATGCGGGAGGACTTACAGTGGATATAAAAAGTCAACACACCCCTGTTAAAATGCCAGGTTCTTCTGTTGTAAAAGAATGAGACAAAGATAAGTGGAAAAAGTTCTGACATGATTTTTAATGTGACCTATAATGTGAACAATTCAATTGAAAAACAAACTGAACCCTTCGAGGGGGAAAAATGAAAAATAAAATCCTTACAATAAACTGGTTGCATTAGTGTGCACACCCTCTTATAACTGGGGATGTGACTGTGTTCAGAATTAACCAATCACATTCAAACTCATGTTAAATAGAAGTCATTACACACCTGCCATCATTTAAAGTGACTCTGATTAATCACAAAGTTCAGCTGTTCTAGTAGGTACTGGCTGTGTGCTACATGTGACAACAATCTCCCATATTCTTAATATGAATGGGCTATGGGGTAGGGTGGCAAGACAGAAGCCTTTTCTTGCAAAGAAAAACATCCAAGCCCGGTTGAAGTTTGCAAAAACAAACATCAAGTTCCCCAAAAGCACGTGGGAAAATGTGTTATGGTCTGATGAAACCAAGGTTGAACTTTTTGGCCAGAATTCCAAAAGGTATGTTTGGCGCAAAAACAACACTGCACATCACCCAAAGAACACCATACCCACAGTGAAGCATGGTGGTGGCTGCATCATGCTTTGGGGCTGTTTTTCTTCAGCTGGAACCGGGGCCTTAGTCAGGGTGGAGGGAATTATGAACAGTTCCAAATAGCAGGCAATTTTGGCACAAAACCTTCAGGCGTCCGTTAGAAAGCTGAAGATGAAGAGGAAGTTCACCTTTCAGCATGACAACGACCCAAAGCACACATCCAAATCCACAAAAGCATGGCTTCACCAGAAGAAGAAGAATGTTTTGGAATGGCCCAGCCAGAGCCCAGACCTGAATCCAATTGAACATCTGTGGGGTGATCTGAAGAGGGCTGTGCACAGGAGATGTCCTCGCAATCTGACAGATTTGGAGTGCTTTTGCAAAGAAGAGTGGGCAAATATTGCCATGTCAAGATGTGCCATGCTTATAGACTCCTACCCAAAAAGACAGTGCTGTAATAAAATCAAAAGGTGCTTCAAGTATTAGTTTAAGGGTGTACACACTTATGCAACCAGGTTATTGTGAGGTTTTTTTTTCCATTGAATTGTTCACGTTATAGGTCACATTAAAGGTGGAAAAAGTTCTGACATGATTTATCTTTGTCTCATTCTTTTACATCACAAGAACCTGGCATTCTAACAGGGGTGTGTAGACTTTTTATATCCACTGTATGTAGGAAGTGCAACGAGTGCACTGCTAAGAAAGGACCTTCGGGTCACTCGCATGCTACAACAATTCCCAGTAGGAGAGCCCATGGAGAGACTGGGGGTAGACATAGTGGGGCCGTTTCCAACCATAGACAGCGGTAACAGGTGGATACTAACTGCTATGGACTACTACTCCAAGTGGCCAGAGGCCTACGCTCTCCCGGACAAGGAGGCAGAGACGGTAGCGGATGCGTTGATAGGGGAAATAATCAGTCGGTTTGGGGCGCCACAGTCTATTCACTGTGACCAGGGGAGAAACTTTGAGTTACGGGTGTTTGCCGAGCTGTGTAAACTATTAGGCGTGGAGAAGATGCAAACTACTCCACTTCACCCCCAGAGTGATGGGCTGGTGGAGAGATTTAACAGAACATTAGCGTAGCAGCTGGCTATCGTCACTTCAAAACACCAAAGAGATTGGGACACACACTTGCCATTTGCCGTTCTAGAATCGACTGCGTGCTCCCCAGCCCTTCTAATGTTAGGTCGTAAATTGCGCACCCCAGCCGAACTGATGCTTCCCCACCCCCCTGATAACGACGACGTGGTTTTGCCTGGTCTGGACTATGTTCATCGTATGCAGAACCGGTTAGAGGTGGCCCACAGCTTTACAAGAGAGCAACTCGAGAACGCAGGGGTGCGCCAGGAGCACCACTATGACTCACGTGCTAAAGGGAGGCACTTTGGAGTGGGAGAATGTGTGTGGCTTCACAACCCCACATGCACGAAGGGGCGGTGCCCTAAACTGGACAGTGCGTATTCCAGGTCGTTTTAAGGACTTCTGTGTACCCTAGGGGCTTGGGTTTAGAAGGGGGGAGGCTATGTAACGACCCGGTATTGTGTGTTATCGTTGTGGGTGTTACAGTGTTATTCCTAGTTCCCATGGGTGTTAGCAGGGGTTTAATTATTCCATGGCAGACGGGATGGATAGGGGTATGATGGGTAATCCTACAGGGTTTTGAAGGGTATAAAAGTTGGACTACTATGTTCTCTCTCTCTGGATTTGTGAACTGTCTGCCTTCAAAGTCTGTGATATATCCTTACTTGTGAGTTGGAAGCTGTTATAAGATTTAGTGGCGTGGGCTGTGGCCAGAACAATAGCCCTAGTGTAGAAATAAACCTGTGTTTTGCCCTGCACCCCTCGTGTCCATCCTGTTATGCTTGTGATCCAGCTCGGGTCATTACAATACTAACGATTACAATAGGGTTCCTCCTACCAGAGAACCCCTATCAAGAAAAGGATCCAGGCAAGCCTAGTTCTGCCAGCCCGCCATTAGAAGGGATGAATGTTGTTCCCCAAGCTGGATTCGATCCGCAGTTTACTATATGTCAGACTGCGTTTCTAACCACTACACTATTTAAACAACAGGTGGAGGTGCATGTGATATGTGTGTAGAGATGTGGTGTCTGTCTACTTGCATTGTCAAACCAATTATTCGAAACGCCACGGTTCCCTGCATTTGTTAACATCCAAACCAACAACAGGTATAACAGGATCACTACACTACATTCAACACATTAAATTAGAGAGAGATTACTGTAGATGGCTAGCTAATAGCTATACAGTACCTATAATGAAAACAATGACTCGAATCACTCCATGGGTGGTTCCTTTCTTTAGAAAACAAATAGACATTTGAATAGCTAACCACTATGCCAGTGAACTACGCTATGTAATCGAAAATGAGAGCAATGTGAACAAACCTAATTAATGCGTAATTTGTTAGGTCTGTGGCAAGGATAGAACCCCAGTCACCTGTGTGAGAGGCTGTGTCTCTAACCACTACACTATTTAACAATAGTTTGTTGGTCGGTCGGTCGGTTGGTCAGTGACATTCGCACTTCCTGGCTGGCTCCGCTAATACGGTCCGGCAAAAATGTACCCATTGCGCGTACAGGATTACAGTTGCCAGCGCCACTGCCCCTCAGAATCCAATAAATTGAAATATCTAAATTCATCTGCAGCAATCAGACTAGGCAAATAGTTTATGGACATATTTTGATTAACATAAGGCAGGGTTGGGCAACCTGGATGGTGGTGGGGGCCACAGAATTTATGTACTGGTCATGAGGGGGCCGCAGTCATCAGGGGGCCGCAGATTAATTTATTAACAAATACATTAAAAGTAAACTAGGTCTGATGATAGTTCATGTATATCTGGGCAATTTTAAAATATTGAACAATGTGCCGTTTTCCTGCTCTGCTCATTTCTCCTGGGATTCAGCACGTTCGCTGTCGTGTAATTAAACGCGTGAACCCTTTGAACACTATATGTTTTTTGGCTGTTTTCACTACTTTGATATTTTGGCCTGTACAGAGACTTCTGTAATAGGTATCATCAAGTGTTTTATGGCTCAAACATCAGCACACTCTCAGCTACACTTAGAAAGACATCACAACAGCTTTCTAAGACCTTGTTATATATGTAAACATGCAAAAAATAATTTCAGGTCTATTTCATGTTTTGTTTCCAGCATAGATTTTGGTTCCAATACTAACTTTACAACAAATTTAAGGTCAAACATGATATATATTTTTTTATTATTTTAAAATGGGCAACTGGCATGCCTGACATAAGGCATGAATTAAAACAATAAATAGTTGTGGGAGTTCAAGTATTTGGATCTTTTTTACTCAGTTTTTCAATGTGTGCAAAAGGGTAACCATGGGTTACGAAATGTGTCCCCCAAACAGTGGGTGGGGTCTGTAGACAGAGGGCGTGGTCAACATGTCAATGGTTTTTGTGAGTTTATTTCTAAGACTCTGCCCTTGTTGGTGGATGTTGTAGACCTTGGTGATGTGATGTTGTCGAAGTGTAAAATATTTTTCAACAAGCAAATAGAGAAGAGAGAAGCTGTGATTGTCTATTCCATGCTGGGTCTCGATAACATGTTCTCCCATTTTAAAGATGTCTTGTGCACCTAGCTCTTCTTTAACAGATACCTGGACCTTTGAAAGATGGCACATTCTTTTTACAGAGTTTGTGTCCATCAGTCTCCGGATGGCTTTTTCTGTGCTTGTTATCACTGCTACACATCCAGGGGAAGGAATTACCAGACCTCTTCTGTTCTTTTTTGAAAGACGATGATAGGATTCGTCATACTGGGGAGCCTGATTGGTGGTGAGACAGGTCTCAGCAGGTCTCACAGGACAGCAGTGGGCTAACCTGAGATGAGATTGCACTTAATTAAAATAAAGTGAACTAGTTATTAGGGTTTTAATCATAACCAAAGTAAACAAATCCATACAAATACTCCGGTAAAAATAAAGAAGATTTAAAATACCTTTCTCACTACCCAGCCAGCAACATAAGTGCTACAGCTCTTTATGACTGAGGAGAACTCTCTAGGTAGCCAGGAGTTGTATGAGTGGTCTACCAAACTGCTGTCTGGCTGGAAAGATATCTCATTTTCGCCTACTGGAAATGCTACCACTGGAGCTGCTACACACACCAGATCGGAACCACCATCCAGCGGAAGGGCATTGCCAGTTCTACCTGGCTCAACCCCGCACTGCACAAGTAGTTTTTTAAATGTGCTTTTAAATTGGGTGGCATTTGGATTGTTGTTCCACCCACCTATGTATTAAAAAACAGCTGTCAATGCATTTTTTTTAATCTTAATTAGATTTATTTATCAAACAATCTTTCAAATTTAGGCCTAACCCTAAACAAACCTGCTCTGCAAATAGCGTTGAAGAGCTCAAGATGATCCTGGCAGAATTTGTAAGTTAGGACATACTTCTGGTGTTTTAGCAGCTCAGGAATCATCAGGTGCAGGGAGTCAATGGTCACAATGAATCCTGTGACTCTCATGTGTCTAAAATGTAACATAAAGTTACTGTTACATTAAAGGAGTAACAGAATAAGAAGGGAAAGACACATGACACTACTGGTTTGGTAAAATGCTATACTATTGATTAGTTGCATATCTTTTTTAAGTTACTGTCTGGATTTGTAGAGGGGTTGACCTTGTGCTGTTGTTAGGCTCATTAGATATGCCTGGATGTCTTTTAAAAATTGGCTAATTAATGGCCATTTCTTTGGCCAAATTGCTGATTTGCTGCCCTTTATTCAAGGATTTCGGCTGTTCAGGCAATCAAACAGTTGGTCAATCGCCTGTAATTGAAGCACCAAAGTGGTACTTTAAAGAGTAAAATAAACAGTTGATCTGTACAACTTACACATGATATAATTATACTTTTTTTTTTACCTTGATGAACTCAGTTGTTGCTTGGCACTCATTGAATTGCGGGTGCTGCATCTCATGCAGAGTCACAAGGGACGTTGCAAAAGTGGCACTCAGGGTTTGGGCAGCCAAGTTCACCTTTATTTTCTGATTTTGAAAACGGATATGTTTTGTGGTCAACTTATTACCCATTCTAAGCCCTGCATTCTCTTGTAGTCTGCAGCTGTGTCAGGTATGCCCAGCAAATACGACCTGAAGGGGATAGTAGAGTATCATATGCCTGGAAGAGGTTCCTCATAAGTTTCATCATGTGTGGTGGGTCGAACATAATGAACACAGGGACTCCAGTTGTTGGATGGGCAAAGAATGGTGTTGTTGACGTTGTTGAGATTTTGATGTTACATCCATGCTGTGCACACATTCTGACATTGTAGGCATGGCCATCCATTGTTGTGGCCCACACTCTGATGTTGATCTCGGCCAGGGCATTGAGAATGTGGCCTACCAGCTGTGCCTGCACCTCAGCTGTAGCTGTGTGGGTCAAGTAGTAGGCCACAGGAGCTTTCCAATGACCCGTAAGCCCAACCACCATCATAACCAGGGCTTCTGTGGCTTCGACTTCCTCTTCTGAAGAGAAGTCCCCCAGGTTAACAAAACCAATCATCTTCTTATTTATTGGATCATAAGAAATCTGCTTTCTTATCGACATGGCATCCAACTTGAGGGAGACATTTGAGTATGTGGAGGGGTCATATTCAACCTTTTTTTTTAGGGCCAAGATCATGTTGTGGTTTATGCCGGGATCCCCCTCAACTGGCTGCATCCACCTATAAGTGTACAACATTTAGTTTGGAGTATTGGGGATGATTCTGTGTATATATAGGAGGATCTCAAAGTAACCTTATAGTCTGTTTCTGCTATGGTTTTAATGTCAAAACACCTTCTGGCAACAAATTCTGGAGAAACAAGTGGTTACCTCCTCAGTGTCCTGGTACAGGGTAAAGGGAGCTTGATTTTGTCCCTCAGGTAAGTGTACGCCTTTGGGCCATAAAGATGCAGCGTGAGTAAAAACTCCCTTTGCTCTCTTGTATAGTTCTTAGAAGTCTTTTTAAAGAGGTGCACAGGTATGTCTGTGAATGTTGAAAAATAGTAATCTTAAACCCATGATCTCTTACTTGATCATATAATTTAAATATGTTTAATTATCATTGTTATCTTATATTATCTTATTACGCAGTATGTCTTAACATCTGAACAACATATTAAATCAAAATATTGTAGGCTCTCTTATCCTATCTTGTTCATGTTAACTTGTCAGAAAATGAATCAAGCTTTTCTTGCAACTCCAATGTCACAAGATATTTCTCTTTTAGTGCTTAAATATGATCTTTAAGCATTCTTTTTGCTCTCCTTTCCCTTTTGTTGACATTTTCTAGCTGCCTCTCAAGCTGTTTTATTCTTTTTTCTGCAAGCCTTAACTTTCATTTCATTTGTTCACGGCTGGGACAATCATAGTTGTGATCCTAATAACAAGAAAATAACATTTACAAGTAGTACAAGCAGGTGCAGATCCTTTTTTTTGTTACATGTATTTTTCTACATTTATATCTCTTAGCAATGTTCTAAAACTAACCAGAGAGTGAGTGCTGACAGTATCCTGAAGAGGGGATGACATTTTTCTCCTCTTTCTACTGAGTGGTGGTAGCTCATCTATACATTCTATATTTTGGGAATAGATTGTGTCCCTTGACTTAGGGAAAATCTGAAATTCCATGTAGAAATAGGAGACAGATACAGCACAAATGAAATGGACATTGTAAGAAGATTCAAAGATGTAACTGGTGGGTTGTAGAGAATTATCTATGCTGGTGTACTATCCTACCTTCTGCAGATGCTGTGGTAGATTTGGGAAAACAGACGGTATCACGCCTGCTCTAAGCCTCACTCTGTCCTGTTCTGTCAAACTGATCTGGCAAAAAAAGCTGACTGCAGATCATGTCCCAATCTCTTGGAGACCAGACTTCATGTCTCCTTATTGCCACAGTCCATAGATTTTGTCACTGCATCTTTTGGAAATCTGATGTAAAACATGAAAAGCGTGTAAGCAGCCATATCTTTTACTTAGCCAAAATGCCTGATATTAATAGTGATATGAAAAAAGTCTACCATGGAGTGCACCAAAACGTTTTTTGATCATTAAGTGGGACACGTAACATCATTTGAGTGAGGTGCGCGCAGGTAGACTGTTTCATTTGTATCATATTTAACAGGCTCGATACATGGTATTACCAATTTTCCGCACTGGTGAAGGGAATCAGACAGGCCTGCTAAGCAATGTTGTTACTGATGATTGACGCTTCTGTACAAACATGGACTAACATGGAAAACGTGAGAGAAAAAGTGGATATCTAGCTACAACATATGCAGCAGGTGCCAAACGGTAGGACTCTAAAATATAACTGATCCTTTGAAGTTGATTTCTAAACTAGCCGTGCTGACCATACAAGGAAATTAATTATAGGCTACTACTTTCGTTGTGACGTTGTTTGACAGCCAACGAGGCCAAACAAGCTTTATACTAACCCATTATACTAACGCTGCCTAATTAACTAAACAACGGTAATTAACTAGTTACTTTAACGTGCTAGCCACTAGTATTAGGGGTCTCTCTTGAAGGTAAGTACCCCAGATCTGGGATACTTAATCCAAGGGATTGATTCAATTGCTTAGAACATTAAAACAGTTCCACCTATCCTATTTGCTGCGGTTGTTTCTGATAGTTGAGGATCTCGCCTTTCCGGCAGAGTAAAACATCTCTAGTCTGGGTCTTACTACCTTTTATGGGCATACAGAGTTTTATGACTCCCCCCTCCCCAGAGGGTGATCACTTGCTCGCGCCGGCACAGCTGCCACTTGTTAACAGAGGAGCTGTCCGACGAACGGAGTCGAACGTTTAATTCACAATGAAGTCAAACACTCCATCGATCATAAGGACATATATTTTGGATGCCTGGGCCTTACCTTTATCGATCCAGACATCCGAGAGGCGACATCTTTATTGGAAAATCCGTGTTCGTAGACTCACTTTCCTCTTACAAGGTAAGCTCTGGTTTGGTCTGTGCTTGAGATAAAGCTTCCAGTTCGGTACCAAATGATTTGTTAGGTTCTTAGAACCTTAACCACACTATTGGCAATGTTATCCGATCATGTATGACTGATAAGAGAGTCCGAATGCGTATTTACGCTTTGGATGTGGTAATTGGTGAAGCATTTCGTTACTAACGCTGTGTTAGCTTCTGTTAGGCTTCATTAGCCAATTAGAAGTACTCACTTTTGTTGCTAGTGGTTTGGACATTGATGGCTGTGTTGAGTTATTTTGAGGGGACAGCAAATTTACACTGTTATACAAGCTGTACACTCAGTACTTTACATTGTAGCAAAGTGTCATTTCTTCAGTGTTGTCACATGAAAAGATATAATCAAATATTTGCAAAAATGTGAGGGGTGTACTCACTTCTGTGAGATACTGTATGTTTAATCCAAACTGTGACCTGATCCAAAGTAAAACCAGTGGTTTGAATCCTTAAGCATACCAGGTGAAAAATTCTGTTGTCTTTGAGCAAGGTGCTTAATTGTACCTGCATTTGTATGGTGCTATGGATATGAGCAGCTGCTAAATGAATAAGATCACTCATAGAGATCGAGGTCTGAAATTTAACACTCATTTAACTGCATGTACGCCATTTGCATTTAAATGTGATTTAGAGAGTGTGATTTGAGCAGAGGCATAATAGTGTGTTTATCTTATCCTTTTATAAGATACTAAAATGACAGTGCTGAAAGTTGGCACATACTTGCTTTAGAAGGTCACATGATTATTACATGTTTACCTTAGTGAATGTTTCAGAAGGTCACATATTACTTTAGTGATGCTACATTGCACACAGGTCTCTCCACATTTATGGAATCACTTGGGATGGGGGCGTCTCAACAGGTACAATCTGGTGGGAATATCCAGAGTGAGAGAGTCTCCAGTGCCTTTTAGACCACCAGGGACCTTTCAGACCACTGGGACCTGTCTGATCACCGGGACCTGGCAGAGATTGTGGGTTACCTACATTATCCCTGTCCCACAGGTGATGACACAACTTGCAGAGATGATGTCGGAGAGTGTAAAATTTGTGTCTGAGGCCATCTTGGAAGTCATCATGCCTGCAATTTACCGTTTTGTAAGAATACACAGGCTTGTGCCTCCAGTATCCACCATGAGCAGAAGCAGCAATGTCCAGGTCTGCAAGAGGCAGACATGGGACCAAGTCACATTGTTGCAAGTCTCAAGTAAGTCCCAAGTTCCAAAGACTCAGATCGAGCCAAGTCATAAGTCCTTAATTTTTGCTTTCAAGTTATATGATGGAAATGATCAAATCTTTTTTGTTGTTGAATTTTTGAATTAGTTAATTGGAATATAATATTATTCAGTAGGTTGTCTTTTTGTATTAATATGTTGTCAATTGTCTATGTATTTAAGTAAAATATGTTTTAATAGTAAGCCCATATAAGGATGTTAAAAACAAAACAAAATGCTGTCCACTTGGAGGAAAAAAATGCTAGGGAGAGCCATTGCATGCGAGTAAATTCGAGAATATTACCAGAAATACTTATCTAAAGAAATGAGTTGCCATTAGAATCTCATTGATTCATGGAAGGTTATACAGTATGTTACTCAATTCTCATTAATCAGACTGTTGTTGAACTAATCACCAGGAAATTCCTTGAATAGATTTTAGTTTCCCATCGCCCTATTTCGCAACCGTTATTTTAACAGTATCTGAAATTCTATATAATTCTGACATTAACGCACGTTAGCTAGCTAGGTAGGCACAGCAACGCCGTAATGTCATTCTTACCTGTCTTTGTAGGATTTCAGGAGTCTCACAAAGTTAGATGTTGTGGCTATTGTATCAGAAATTTTAGTTTTGCATACTGCTGTCATTTTCCTCCCTACCTCGACATAGTCCTCGAAATCTAAATATAATGATTTTCTGAACCCATCCAGGTGCATGATAGAAAGTTCTCAGTCACGTCCAAATTGACCTAACTTTGACAGCTGAATGCTAGGCCTAGTTTAAATGACATTGAAAAAAGTGAAACTAGAGTGAAGTATTGTCGTGTTATCCCGCCCACCCTCAGCCAATGGATGCATGTTGAGAACATTGAACACTAGGTCTTTGAGCGTCTGGCATCGCGAGCAGACAGAGATGAGAGGATGCGACGAAGGTGCTGGGAAAATCTAAACAAGTCCCTCGAGTCAAACAGCTCAAATCCAAATTAAAGGGATAGTTCGGCCAAAATTCATATTTGGATAGAAGTCCACTTACCCTGAGTTGTTCCTGAAGGCACATAGTCATTTTTAAAAAAAAATTCCTTATTCTGCTCGGCACCGGTCTGTAATTAGCATTATTAGCATTGTCCATATTCATGAATGGAAACGGTGAGTACCACTATACAAAAGCTGCACTGCAAGCGGAAAACGACTCCAAAACACTCCAGACTAAGACTAGCAGTGTTGTTTACCTCAAAGAACATGACAATGTTGTATTCCATTGGTAGCTAGCTAGAAAGCAAGCTACCAATTTTGTCATTGATATTCACCTCGAACTATCAAACTTTATTTGCTTGAGAAAGAAAGGGAAATACATATGTATTATGTCTGACTCTGAAAACAACCAGGAAGAATACTTTTTTCGTGGGATAGAGAATTACTTCAAATTAGAATACACAGAGGATTGACCAAACTAGAGGCTCGGACAGCAGCTGAGGAGGGGGGCGATGGTGAACCAGTTAATCCCCAACCCTTGCCCAGAATATCCGGAGGCAATTCTTTGTGTATTATTAAGTAGTTTAGCTTGTCCAGGAGGGAGGCATCAATGGTTGGGGAGGCTGTCTGTTTAGATTTGGAGTCTGTGATGAGGCCATCAGCCCTGTGATGAGGCCATGCCCTGCCACATTTGTCGAGGGTCAGAGTTATTGTTGAAGTGCTCCTCAATCTGTGGCTTGTGGTCATATTTGGCCTCTTCAGGTCAGCCCTGGCTGAGCTACAGTACAGGCCCGTGCATCGCCAGATCTGAAGGCATCGTCACATACCTTCAGCAGAAAGCTGACCTCACTGATCATCCAAGGCTTCTGATTAGGAAAAGTTTTAATCTGTTTGTGGGTGGTGACACTATCAATGCAAGTGTTTATGTGATCCAGAACAGTGGAAGTGTACAGCTGAATATCCATGTGGGAGTCCAGGGTGGCTAGCTCTGCAAACATGCTCCAGTCTGTGTGATAAAACTGTTGTTGTAGTATGGAGTCTGCAGTATGGAGTTCAGCCATACTTTAGCTGTCCTCACTGATGGTTTCACACATTTGATGAGGGGGTGTACTTGGCGATGAGGAAAAATGACAGGTGATCAGACTGTCCCTTTTGGGGGAGGTGGGTGGCTTTGTAAGCTTCTGTAATGCACTTTTAAGCTGTTCAACAGTGTGTTCACCAAGGTCCAAGATTTTTTTTGTCCAGCAATAACCAGTCCTCCTAGCAAATGTTGCTGAAGTTGCCAAACACCATGAATCTGTATGCAGAATACTTACTCCCATACATATGTCAGGCACTCAAAATGAAACCAGCCAGACCAGCATGGAGAGTTATTCCAAAGCCTATGTTAGTCAGACTTTGATGTCTATCCAGAATAAAATGACCATGTTAGAGGGGTTGAGGACCTCAGCAGAAGGCCTATCAATTTACTCCATTGTGTGCTCCATGTTGGAGGACCTTGATGGAATGAGTAGGGACAGTAATGTTGGCTGGGGAACACGCCGGGCATCATCTTCAAAGTCTTCCTGCTCCATCACCTCTGCCAAATCTACAGCTTCCCAGAGTAATGATTTTAGAAATTCTTTACCTGGCAGGCCGATCCCAAATGAGAGACCTGTTGAAAGTGATTTCCCTATTTGGAATTCGGTCATTGATGTGGGTAAGTCCTCAACTTATTCCAAAGTTTCACCAAATGAAACAATACAAACCATCACTGCCATAGTAGACTGTTATGGAGGTCATTCCAGGACAAGAAAATTATCACATAGACATTGCAGATGATGTCCCTTTTCTTACAAGCAGACTTGCAAGACTCAGTTTCAGTCTTTACAACTTTTCACATGAGCTCACTGACAAAGTTAATGAACTCATAAAGAGTCACAACACACCAAAGGAACATTTTGCACCTGCCAGAAAGGCTGTGTCAGACTCCACTCTTTTAAAGCTGAAGACCGGATTGGAGACTTCTGAACAATCCTCCACTAGTTCCTCACAGGTTTATTGTGACACAGAGAACCTGTTTGCCAATATAATGGTTCTGGATAACTTATCTGTGACGTCCGACTTATCAACTATGTTAGACTTGAACTCTAAGGATACATCTTCCACACATCTGGCATTTGACTACATTAGCAATAAATACACCTCTTCAGTCATTTTACTGTTTCGTAGACTTCTGTCCATAATTAGCCCAGACACGTCAATTAAATCGTCTGACATTTGTGAAATGGCAAGAGATCTCACAAAGAGGATGCTGTCTGATTTCTGATGCACCTCAGGCCTTGAACAAACTGAAGCCTACCACCAGAATCTGAAAATCCAAATGATTCTCAAGAGCATCAACAAAGACCACCTTCAAGAATTTGGTTTAAACAAGAAACCAGGCAAGCCTAGTTCAGCCGGTCCGCAATGGAAAGCGTTGCCATCTCGAGATTCGAACCCTGGTCACCCACGTGAAAGGCTGTGTCATTAACCACTACACCACAGAGCTGTACATTTGCCAGGGGTCAGTATAGCCTCTTGTCTCTATCCTGAACAAATCCTCTTTTGCCACTGGCCGTTTTAATAGTTAATTGGCCATTCGTGAATGACGTTGATACAGTTAAACTGACTAACGTTTCTTACTAAGTTTACCTCTACCACAAATAGCGGCTATGTGTTGTTTGCCACTGGCCGTTTTAACAGCGTATTAGCCAGTAATAAGCTTTACCAGTATCTACTAACTTACTGGAATAGTCATAAGAATTGAGCAATTGCTAGCGAGTCTGCCAAAGCTATTTCATTTCATGGCATAAGAACATATTTTTTTCTTTCATGGCATAACAACATACTTTTTTCTTTCATTCGTGAATGACATTTATACATAACTATCAATAAAGGCGACGTTAACTTAGTTTTTCATCAAGTGAAAAGACGAGAGAATCGTGGAATCTACCAGAAATAATGAATAAATGTCGTTGCTCACAATAGATTCAAACTTAGGTCTTCCACATGAGAGGTACTGTCTTTAACCATTACGCCACGGCATTACACGTTTCAGCAGTCGCTAGACTCCATTGAGGATTGTGTTAAACTGACTAACGTTTCTTATTAAGTTTACCTCCACCATAGCGTCTATGAACTGTATTGCTTTTGCCACTGGCCGTTTTAACAGCTTATTAGCCAGTAATAGGCTTACTAGTATCTACTAACTTCCTAGGAATAATCATAAGAA
>JACXGI010013064.1:0-21521 GCA_016801175.1 Esox masquinongy | reverse complement strand
TGACCCTTACAATTTGCTAGTAAAACGTATATATGTGTATATATATATATATATATATACACATATATGTATTGTATATATGTGTATATATATATATATATATATATATATATATATATACACATATATACGTTTTATATATATATATATATATATATAGATGTTATTAATTTGAAAAAATGCATCATATGTTATGAAAGCTACTAAAACATATAATAGCTTGCATTTTTCTAACAGCTTAGAAAACATATATTTAAGTTACTGATAGTTACTGATTAAATCTAACGTGATTTGTTAAGAATTTGATTAAAGGTTCGGGGTAAGGTTAGGTATTAGAGTACTGATGTTAAGGTTAGGTATCAGAGTACTGGTGTTAAGGTTAGGTATCAGAGTACTTGGGTTAAGCTTTTGGGTTATGAGTACAAAGAAAAGGGATTCTCGCTGGATTCGATCTTGCAATCATTGGAGTTAAGGTTGTGGATTTTTCCACATCTACTTAACCAAAACGACGTTCACTACTGCCCCTAGTGGCCACCCTGTACCCTTCACGCAATGTAATATAAAAAATCTTACACATTCGGCTGTATAGGATTTATGTAAAATAATTACACTAGTCTGCTTGAGCATGCTCTTCACATGGCTGATCACATCATACAGTCATCTGCCCACTCAACCATTTATTACCCACTAATCCTGTCATTTACACAACAGGAGTACGTGTGTGTGTGGGGGGGGGGCAAAAGGTGTGTGTGGTTTTCTGTGTGTGTGTGAGCATAGCCAAAAGGGGTGTGAGTTGTTTGCTCTGCTAAGGCAAACACTTCATAAGGGGTGTGAGGTGCTCTGCTAAGGCAAACACTTCATTTGTTGTTCCTCTTTCTTTGGTTGACATTGACAGCAGGAGGCCCCGCTGGCCATTTGGGGGTTCCTTGTGGGCTTGAAAGTGTGACACATGAAACAGCGACGGTGTGTGTGACTGTGTATTGCTGTGTTCTCTCTGGACATGTGTGACTGTGTGTTGCTGTGTTCTCTCTGGACATGTGTGACTGTGTGTTGCTGTGTTCTCTCTGGACATGTGTGACTGTGTGTTGCTGTGTTCTCTCTGGACATGTGTGACTGTGTGTTGCTGTGTTCTCTCTGGACATGTGTGACTGTGTGTTGCTGTGTTCTCTCTGGACATGTGTGTATCAGTATGTGTTTCATGTTGTTAGTGATAGTGACCCAATGCCAATTTCAGATGTCATAGCCTCACACAAAGTGCTTAACGCTGTGTGCTGGGTTGTTGATGTAGGGCTACTGAGAGACAGATGGCCAAGTGGGTTTGATCTGAAGACTGGGGGTGTGGCTTAGAACGGGTGTGACTTTGGATTGTTTTTTTTTTTGGCCACTTTGGCCATATGTTTAAATATAATTCCGGTTCAACTGTTCACATTGAGTCTTGTGAAAAAGTATGTTAAAACTGGAATGTTGTCTTATTTTATTTTATTTTTTTTACATATTTGGACTTTTTTGAGAGTAGCGCTTTCCTCCTTCATGACCTCCCATTAGACCAAATGTTCGCAGTTTCTTTCTGACAGTTGACTCGTGCACTTTGGCATTGACTGTGGCAAGAGACGTCTAATAAATTCCTTGATGTCACCCTGGGGTTCTCAGAGACTCTTATGAGTATCATTCAGATGAACTCTCAGGCTGAATTTGGTGGGACAACGTGTCCTCTGTAGATTGCCAGTGGTCTGGAATTTTCTCCATTTGTAGATGATTTGTCGGACAGTTGAATGATGTACTTCAAATTGCTTGGAAATGGTTTGTAACCCCTCCCAGACTCATGGGCATCAATTGTCTTCCTTTTGAGGGCCTCAGATAGGTCTTTTGATCTTGACATGGTGTGTTACCACACACCCACAGGGTTAAGAGCTTACCAGAACAAGTTTCTAATCTTTATGGAAGCCTGATCTCTTATAAGTTACTGTCTAATGGTTTTCAAAAAATTTGCCACATTTTTAGTGCAGTTGTTTCTAATTTTAGACATTTTATGTGATATTAAAGGTAAGATTGTAACTTTTTCCGCATAAGGGAATTGCATTTCTGTTTAATTTAGTTGCATAAATAATTTCAAAGTTAAGTACTTTGTGTGATCTGTTAAATTGGGTTACCTTTTAAGCTCAGATATCGATGTCCCCAATTATAAAAAAAAGACAACTTTCCACAGGTGCACATACTTTTCTGGTATGTGACTGTACCAATGTTGGACACTGAGACCTATGGAGGTTAAACAAGGTCTACGCAAGTGAATGTCAGCAATGAAGCCTACTGGTGACAATATTCACGAAAAATATAAAATGTGCAGCGTATGTGTTTAACAGGATGAACTAGAATGTAATGTTTTCTCACGGGTACCAATCGGTTTAATCTGACGGCCACGCCCCTAATAGGCCACGGACCCTAAAACATCTATAGCAGGGGTATTCAAATCTTACCCTATGAGGTCCGGAGCCTGCTGGTTTTCACCTAACCATTAATTCCTCCCACCTGGTGTCCAAGGTAAAAATAAGTGCCTGATTAGAAGGTTGCAATGAGTGGAACTGGCTTCGAAGTCCAGATTTGAATACTACTGATCTATAGGATTACATTTTAAAGGCCCAGCTGCTATGTCCACCTTACTGATGCTGAAAAACAACTGATGGTTAAAACATCCTAAAAACAACTGATGGTTAAAAAACCCAACATGTAATTCACACACCCAACTGGTTGGGTCAGAATAACCCAGAATGTGTTCTCTCCACTGTTTCACCAGTGATGGGTTAACAAACCACCCATTTTGGTTTGTTTTTAGGCCAAGATTTTTTATAGTGCTGATTCACTCTCCATCTGTCTGGCATCAGTCATCCAACAGACACTGTGCAGTCTCGGTGTGTGGATTTGCGACATCTGTATTTGTGTGTGCGGATGTGTTTTTGTTTTTTTACAGCATCTGTAACCTCTATCTCTCCCTTCCTGTCATCTCTTCCAGCGGAAGGTCTCATCTGTACTGTGTTTAGCCTGGGGATCTGGTCTGTTTGGGCCGATTCTCACACACACACACACACACACACACACACACACACACACACACACACACACACACACACACACAGGTTTAGGATTAGGGGTTAACCTAGCCTTGACTCCTAATCCTAAACCTAATTGGTAATGCCTAAACCGGAAGGTAACCCCAATTCTAATGCCATACCCAATTGTTTGTTTTCCTAAACACAACCCCTGAGTTGGAAATCAGATTTTCCCTTGTAGGGACCGGCCAAAGATCAATGTGGAGACCGATTTTTCAGTTTTTTCTGTCTTTGCGGGGACATTTGTTCCCTACAAGTACACGTAAATGTGTATCACACACACACAAACCCTACACACACACACACACACATACACACACACACACACACACACACACACACACACACTGAGCTGATGGATAATGTAATCTCAGATGGCATGGAAATGCTATGAATTGGACTGGAGGGAGTGATGGATAGTGAAGGAGGGAGGGACAGAGAGCCAGATGGGCAGAGGGAGAGGAGAGTAGGAGGAGGAGGAACAACGAGAGGGACAGGGATTGAGACGGACCGTATCTGGTTTCACTAGGAGAGAAACTGAAAAAGAGAATAGCCTAAAAGACTTCTGTTAGGACACTGAAAAACCTAGCCTAATTAAACAAATATTCTGATTAGTGAAATGCTTTTTTGGATGAAAATCTTTGTCCAGATAGTGACCATTCAACAAAACTGGCCAAAAGTCACAAGATTGACTTTTACACAAATAATCTGTTCCCTTTTGACTGCTGGAAGTGAATAACAATGCAAACATCAACTATTGGCAAAGTGAGGTTGAAGGTCAGATCAAGATGCGATGCTAATGGCACTGGAATGACACTAACAGAGTGCTCACTTGGTCAGACTATCTAATCGCTGAGGAGAAATTGAAAGTAAAGAACCTTTTTAATCAGCTGGCCCAGGTTAATTAGACTGAGAATGTATTTATCTACTGTATTTATTAGCTAAGTACATTTACTTAAAATTTTACTTATTGTAATGATGCTGTTACTTTTAGACAACAGACACAATATACAATGCTTTAACAATATGTACATTGTTACATCATTCCAACAAAGTAATTTAAATTGAAAAACGTCTACAGTTGATGTACACTGTACATTTACAGGGTCAGTAAAGGATATGTAGACAAAGGGTGATGAGCAGTCTAATTACAGTGTAGTGCAGCAATATGATTGGATTGATGTATGGTGCATAGTATAATTGGAAGTCTACAAATTAAAAATGAAAAGTTAGAATTTAAAGGAAAACTGTATACTTTTTGAATTAGGACTGATCTTATAGGGTTTGCATTGCAGTATGTCACATTTTGCCACAAGCTAAAAGAGAAAACAGAAAATGCTATATTTTTTATATAGCATTTTCTGTATTATGATATTCCATCTATATTCCATGTATTATGATATAGATATAATAATAAATATAGATTTTTTGTTGATTTTTCTTGGTTTTCTCTTACATTGATGTCCCATGCTAATACATTCCTCTCAAACTGAATTGAGATGCAGAGACAGAGAGAGATGGAGAATGAGAGATACAGTGAGAGAGGAAGGAGAGGGAATGTCTGATAAACCTTTTCACACCAGTCCTCTGATTCTTTCTGACATTGGTGAAGTGTTAAAAAAAAAGACCTGCATTCATGTACTATCTTGCTAATTGTCATTTAGTATTACCATTTCCCCATTGTTGTCCATCTGCATCATCATCCAGTGAAGTTCTTTAAATAACAACATAAACACAATTTGTAGCCTACAGAATTAGCTATAGAAAGTTATGCTAAAGTAAGTTAACCATAAATAATGTTTGCATTGCCGCGATTTCACTTCAACTCCATTTTGCTACTGTTTTTTGCTACGTTTTTTTCTGGCTTTGTGGTTGTTGATAGCATGTTTTAAGCAAATGTTCCCTATTCTGGTAGAAGCAGTTTGTGACCATATAGTTTCAAAGCTCTTTCTATCCATTTGTTATTTTGTGTTGTCGTTACCCTGAACCACTGCCTGTAGCTGGTTAAAAATTATTTAGTTGACAAACCACTGTGTACGTACTGATGAAATTAAATCAGGTTTCCTGCGCAAAGCTTAGGGTGTCTCACAAGGATCAATTATTGGTCCGATTCTTTTGGTTCTTCAATTTATTGCCTAAATAAACCCTATGTTGTACGGACTTTTGTACATAATGCAAGTAAAACCAAATTATCTGATCTGGAAAATAACATATACTTTGTTTTGACTGCATCCAGTCAGGTCAAAATGTGCCTGATGATTTATGCATGCGTACATTAGATTGTGCCCTGACTGATAAAGTCCCTAATCCCCTTATTATTATTTATAAAAGTTCCAGACTGCATCTTTAAGAAGTAAATGAAGTGTTTTTATAAGAATAGCTCATGCCTTAGGTTTAACAGCAGAAAACAAATAATTCAGTCGACAATAGTTTTTAACTATTGTGATATCATCAATATATATGCAACAGCTCTTATGCTGAAGTCACTGAATAGCGTTTATCATAGGTGTTTACGTTTTAGTACGGGCGATACACATTACAGCACTCTGAATATTGTCTGTCACGTAGATTGACATATTGCATGCCTTTTGTTAATTATTTTTAAAGATTGTTTCTATGCCGTTCTGAATGGGATTTTTGCAGAGAGAAGGAGAGACAAAAAATCTGAATGAGAACTGCCTTTAATTTGCTAAGTGAAATGGACACACACCCAGAGTTCCCTGACAAACCTTTCCACTCCAGTCTGTGGTCGGCTTGGACATTGATGAAGTGTTCATCATGTTTTTGCTGGTTTTCCCTGTCACATCATTGAGTATGGCCGTTGTCCTCATTAGTATCCATCTGCATCCTCGTCTAGTTAATGTTTGTCTGTAAGTTTGCTTTGGCAATAAGTGCTAATGCTTTCCATGCCAATAAAGACAGAATTAAATTGATCTGAGACAGAGAGAGATAAAGGGAATGACAGAGGGAGAAAGATTAAGAGAGAGGGATTAAGAGGAAGTGAGAAATAGAGAGCCAGAGAAAGAAAAGATAGGGAGAGAAGGGTAGATATGAGAGAGAGGAAGAGTGAGAGAAAGAGATAGAGTGTGTGCGGATGTGTGATAAACATTTAAACCAGTCCCCTGGTCCTCTGTGACATTGATGAAGTGGTAAAAGAGGAGAGTTCAATTCACTATAAATCAACATGGATCTAAAAGACTAGAGAGGAAAGTGCGTTGTGACCAAGTGTGTGTGTGTGTCCAATGTCCAAATGTGTGTGTTATTGTGCAGGCATTAATTTAACTGATGTCTGTTTTGAGCAGTGCAGGCAGTCTCGTGGTTAGACATTAGATTTGTTGGGACTGGGATAATTGTCGGAGATGAGGGAGTGGTTCTCAATGCTCCGATCGGACTGTCTCTTCCAATTCACTCACATCCCCACCTTGCTGTTTCACTAATTTATTCTGAATCAATGAGGCTTCTCATGTTTAGTGGTTTTGTTCTGGGTCTGACTTTGCACCCCCTCTTCACCTCCTTCATCCCTGTCTCCTCTTCTATAGAATTAGGGAATGCACAGGCGCGTATCCAATATCTCTTCTTTAATTAGTTAGAGAGAGTGAAAATGGGGGTTTCAGGCCAGCTGACAGTCTTGCCTGGGCCTGGGACGAGATAATCTTAGATGGGCCCTTTAATGTCAACCCAGTGTCAGTTCTGGGCACCCCCCTACCCTGGGCCTGGGACAACAGACCCGTTTGTCCCCCCCTATCAGCGGGCCTGGGGGGTTTAGTGAGACATTGAAACTCCCAGGGTAGGCCTGTCTGCTGATAGACTTCTCCATCATGGTTGAGAACTAGTGTCCCCTTCCCAGAGCACAAAAAACAACATGTACTTGTTTCTCTCTACCAGCACTGACTTACTACGATTGTAACACACGGTGGTCCCACTGGGATATCTTAAAGCAAATGTACTAACATAAAGAGATAAATTACTAAAATGTAAATGTGAAAATTTGCTGAAAGAGTTATACTAATTAGAGTTTATTTTATACAGGGATCTCTTCCCTCACGTTCAACACTGTGCATTAGTTATCAAACTAATTGAAGTCCGCAGCCTAAAGCAGGTAAACACACACTCAAACTCAAACAAGAACACACAAAAGCACACACGCACGCACACATCCACATGCACTAGGCAATCAGTGCCTTCCAACCTCTGCTGACGATCTGTGAATTTGCACACATTAATATGCAAAATTATAATTTGGTTACTGGACTAGCATTGGAATTGTCCATTTATAACACAGCTAATTTATCATGACCTTCCATCACTCTATTCCAGTCTTTCTCTATATCCTGTCTACATAATCTTCCAAAGAAAACATCTGGACTAGGTGAATGTGCACCTGAATGATGCAGGAGTAAAGTCTAATAATTGCAAGACAAGGGTTTGAATCCTGCTCTTGGATTAACCAAGGGGCTTTGCGCATGCCCTCATCAAAATTATAATAATTGTTGACGTCTTTTTTAGCTGCTGCTTTGTGAGCCAGACTGGAGAATGAACAGGTAGTTCTACAATGGGGAATGATGTTATTGATGAACCACATTGGAGAATCCTCCGGTCCTGCAAAATATTGGTTTTCCAGTGGACTACAACAAGTTGTTTGTCGCCAGTGCTTGATGAAAGTAGCCTATGCGGCCACTAACACCTCAGATATGTTGACACATCTACCCCAATAGCACCCCAGTATCTGTATCCATGGGGCAACATGGAAACGCTAAGAGAAAACACAAAAAGTGCTGCAACTACTAATCGTTTAAATCGATATCATCGATAATAAAAAATAGTTGGCAACAAATTTCATCATCAATTACTTGGGTCTACATTTTACGCAGCTAAAAGACATTGAACTACGGAGGACAATGCAGAGCTCAGCACCATAAACTAGTCTAAAACAAGTGTCTGCATTTAGTCTTATGGCATCATGTCATAAGTTGCGTGACATTGGTTTACAGTTGAAAATGCTAAGCATTCCCCATCTTACAAATTTGATGGATCATGCCATCAGTGTCAGAAAGTTTGGGCAAAGTGCATCCTTAGTCAACCTCAATTTATTAAATGATGTTGTGTCTGTACCTCAGGCTACAATCAGCTATTTTTAAAGCTCAGCAATGTCTTACCCTTCCTAATTCCTCCTTACTACAATTCTTGTGGAATTCCAACATGTTAAAGCATAGTATTTTGTTGCATTTTAGGACACTATTTTACAAAGCATTAGCATTCATTATTTATCAAAACAGTTTAGAATAGTGCCCTTCAAACTAAAGAGTAAAATAGGTTTGTTAAATATCTGCAATATGCAATACGTCACACCCTTTATTTATGCACATTATCTTTTTAACTGAATACTGCTACCTCAAGTTTTTAAAGAAAGCATTGTGCAACATTATGAAAACCACTAATTTAATCATAACTACACTTACATGTGATCCTATTTATTTTTTAAAATTGGATTACATGATTAATTGCAATAATAGTCAAGAGATTAATCAAGTTTAAAAATAGCTTTTAGTTGCAGCCCTAAACACGACTTTGCCTCTCTAATGCAGTTAGGCGCACTGTTGCACTTCAAGTATACAGCTGCTTCTATGCATTAAGACGGACCAGGTTGAATGGTCGCCTTGGACGACCAAACAGGCTCATTATGTCTGGCCTTCTGCCTGAACATACACGGGGTGTTCCCTTTTGGTTGGTCACTTCGGTGTCACTCATGTAAATCATCATCAATGAGTGGCACCTTGTCCCCTCCCCAAGGGAATGAAGGTTAATGACATATCAAAAGGCTTCTCTCTTCTTGTTAACAATCTCTCCTTCTTCCTCCCCCGCCCCCTTCTCTGCTGAGGGTCATTGGGGTTGGTAATACAGATTACCCATTAAACAAATGGCTAATGGCTTCAGTTATAACCCTGGGCACACGCAGACATATACACACACACACCACGTTCGGGACTGGGAGTCACGATTCCGTTCCCGAAAAGCAATTACACTGCTCCTAACAATCCGGTATTATCATCAGGGGCCTGTTCTTTCTGCATCTAACAGAGACATTATAAATGGCTGTGTGTGTGTTTGTGTGTGTGTGTGTGTGTGTGTGCATGTGCGTGCATTCCTCCAGCAGTTTCTTGGTGCCATTCAATCATCAATTCTAGTCACCATTTGAAGCCTTGGCCAGGGATTCCTAAACGTTTTTTTTATTGAACTAAGGAGGATGGTAAAAAAATATTTAAGAATCACAGTCGGAGAATTGCAAAGGTTTGTTGATTCTCGTGGTCGATATGGTGATGATAGAAGCATTTCCTGTAAAAGCTCCCGTCTCACAGTTAGCAGCGTCATTGCGACACCGGGATTTGAATCCTGCTCACGGATTGGTCCAGGGATTCCATCGAGGGGGGTACAACTGGCCAACACTATCCAGGTTTGGGGTATTAGTGATCAAATGTGTTTGTAGCTGGCGGGAGAGTACTTTTTTTCTGACATAAGTATTCTGGTATAGACTTCCTTGTTATGCGAGAAGCAGGATAAGACCCAGGAAGGCAACGCCCAACCCGGGACATGCCCCCTCATCTGTGAGATATGGTGGGGATGTATGGCTGCTGCTGGAACTAACTCACTTGTCTTTATTGATGATGTAATACATGCTGAATTACACAAAAGTATTTCTCCTGAAGTACAAGCAGATGCATCCATACTAATTGGAAAGCATTATGTAATGTAATAATGTGTTATCCCCCTGGTTAATACACAATTTCCTGATTTCACAGACCAACCACTTAGATGTTAAATCATGTTGAAAATAGTTATTTTACCCACTAATAGAACATAGACTTTCATCAAACTGATAGGACTTTAATGATTTGTGTTGAGGATGGATTACTCCTTTAACCTCTTAGTAATGGTTTGATCTCAAATCCAACATTTTGGGAATGTAGAGCCAAAAGAACAAATCAATACTTCACTGTTTCAATTGCAACGCAATGCCTTGTTCATACATTTTGGGGGGATTTCAATCCATTTGGAAGCCCTGGCCTGCTTAGCCTTTCCCTCCCTTCCCTTGTTTTTATTCTCCCTCTCTACTCTCCTCTGGGTTGAAGCCCAATATCGTCTGGTTAATATACTGCTTTAACAAGGTCTACCACATCCTGTGGGTGTCACAGAGCCTCAAATGGGACCACAATTTACTGTGTCAACAGACAGCTAAGTGTCTACATTTTGGCGGGGGAAGGGGGGGGGGTAAACTCTCATTAACTCCTCTCTCTCGCAACTGTCTTTCTCTTGCTCTCTCTTCCCAACTCCTCCTCCTGTGGATAAACAGACCATGAACCACATCATATTGCTCAAACTGTTTTGCTCCCAAGCACCCGACCATCTCGGTGTTGTTTCTCACTTTCCACATGCTGCTTTTTATCCTTGCACTCAGCCCGCATAGAACCCTCCCTTTCCCTGTCTCTCTCTCTCCTTCCCTCTCTTTCTGTCTCTCACTTAAGTCTCATTAAAAGTTCCATTACCTCTCACTTCAAGCCTACATTCCCAAGCGTGTGATTGAACAGGAGACCTTTTTACAATATTTTCCTCTACCAATTTTTGAAATGTATTTTTAACTTCCAAATGTTTGTTCTGGCCAAGAGGCTCTTACAGACTCCGAGACATATGAAGGAGCCATATGGCAATACTAAAAGGGAGTATGTTTCCCATATTTTACACAACACCCTTGGAGCATGTGCAGGACATAGCTAACAGAAAACAGGACAATCTGAGCAGAATCGGTTTCTCAGATCAGCACTAAAGGTAAGTGTTTTTGTGTTTTACAGCTGCCCAGGATTTGGGTACAGTTCCCAACCCCTGAAGCTCATTGTCCCCATTATCCTCTCAATCTCTGGTAGGGAAACCAGGTGGACAGCAGGTTGATATAGGTGCAGTCCTGTACATTGACTTCCATTGTCTTGACCCAACTGGCCAAATGGTGTGGGGAATTGAGGGTTAGAAGATCCATACCGATCTCCTAGTTCCATTGAGAAACCTTCTGCCTGGCTTCCTGTCACAGTGAGATTTCTGCATTGATGGAAGTAGACCCAGTCGTAGTTTCATTTGATGGAGTGGTTTCAGCCAGCAAGTGTTGGGGGATTAAAATGGAGAGGGGTCTGGAAGGGCCCTATGGAGATGTTGTTACATTTAATTCATTCATCACTGTTTGATAAGAAGAAACAAGAGGCATTGGAGATACAGGCCAGTGGTTCTCACTCCAGTCCTCCAGCACCCCCAACAGCACACATATTTGTTGTAGCCCTGGAAAAGCAAATCTAATTCCACTCAATGAGAGCCTGATATTTAGTTCACTAGTTAAATCAGCTATGCTTGGCTGGGGCTACAATGAACATGTGTAGTGTTGGGGGTACTCGAGGACCGGACTCCACCTTTGGGTTTGAGACAGTTCATTGTGGAACATGTCTAGAGTGGTGACATCTGCTTGGTTATTCGGGCTGTCGACATACAGTACATCCAATTCCAGATGTCGTTGAGATCCTGGATTTCATCTATGCTTGTGCCATGACAATGTTTGGATCTGGCCATGAAAAATGAAACTCTGAGGTAGGACACTGCTCCATAAGCCCACATTGATGCCTCAAAAACATGCATTTCGCAGTCTGCATGTGAGTTATCAGCACATATGGGCATGTAACATATAGGGATCTGGACCTTGAATCGATTGACCAACTCTTTCTCGCAGCTGGAGCATCACTCCTTTAGATCAACTGGATGTACCGGGTCATTCACTCATCTTGGTCTGCCACAAATCCTGGAACAATACTTTGGCCCTTGTTGTATGGGGAAGGATGTATCCCAGTGGAACATTCTGACTTCGCAAGACACGATACATTGTATGGAAGGTTCATGTCTCAGTTTCGGCTTCTGATGCATTCTTGCAACCAAGCGTGCCAGGATTTCAGTTCCAGCGTAACCCAAGCCTAGATTCCTGTGGATCTGCACCAGTTTGACAACCTCTGCAACTCTACTGGCAGTTGTCCCCATGAAAGGCCTTTTCAACAGAATCTAAGACCGCCGTGTCACTGTCCAGGTGTTCTCGGGTCTGTCTCTGTAGGGCATACATAGCATGGCAGGGGCTACATGTGATGCCAAATGGCAAGGCTTGCCTTTGTGGTCGGCACACCCTCCTGATCCAAGTATCTCCAGATGGATCACAGGATAGAAGTAAACAGACTTGGTGGAACATTGCCTTGATGTCTCGACTGATCCCAAATGGGTGCTGTCTGATAGTGAACCATGGGTTGGTCTTGGTAGAATAGTCATTCAGACTTTGACCTATGACTTGAATTTATCTGTTAAAAACTAGCCTGTTTCCCCCTTATGCTACTAAATCAAATGATGGGGTAGGTATCAAGATTCTTGTCAATATTCTGATGAGTCCACAATAGCCACATCTCCTGATTTGACTAGGTTATGGATATCATGGTGGTGGCCCTCAGCCAACTCTGGATTTCTGGACAGTCGCTGCTCCGTTCGGCAGAGTAAGTGTAGCACAGTGTGCATTGATGTTTCCTTTCATTCCCAGGCACTGAATAGCTGTCGAAAGGATAATGGTCCTCTGGCCATTCATAAAGGATGGCAAACACCAAGCTCTGCTCTCCACTACAGAATGACCCTGACAACTTTCAGCAACCCATTAAGTGTTTGATTTGGCTGGTCATCTACAAGACCATGCCTGGACCATTAGGACCTTGAGTACATCTGGAGTACAGTGAGGTGTAGAGTGAGGTGAAGTTCCTTGCAAATGCTGTCAGGCTTCTTTAATGTACAAGCATCAGGTGAGTGCAAGCTGGCACATTTACAGCATTTGTCATTGGCTACTACCCACTCTTTCAGTTGGGCTGTGGTGAATTTATTTGCCTCTGGGCATTGGCTAAGGAAATGTTCTCTGTTTTTAAAGTATGGGGTTTAAAGTTGGAATCGAGGTTTCCTCTTTAACCATGACTTCCTGTCATTATTGTAGACCTCAAAGAACTGAGAGTTCCCAGATGATGTTGAACCCTGTTACTCCCCACAGATTTGGATTGAGGCCTGAGGAATGCTCTTAGCCTGTGACATCATCTACAACCAAGACAATAGGTGTCGAGGGGTATGTGTCTGCCCCGTACCATCGTCGGTAACATCTCGAGTGATGCAGTACTCTACAAATCCATAAGAATAAGCTGCTGGTAGCTTGCTTAGGAATCAATCCACGTGGGAGACACATTTCAGTTCACTGCCATCATCACCCTCCGCTGACTGAATCATTCCTTTCAGTGTGAGAACAGATAGGGAGAACTCCTGGAGGTGGTATATTCAGAAGAGATAGGGAGAACTCCTGGAGGTGGTATATTCAGAAGAGATAGGGAGAACTCCTGGAGGTGGTATATTCAGAAGAGAAAGGGAGAACTCCTGGAGGTAGTATATTCAGAAGAGATAGGGAGAAATCCTGGAGGTGGTATATTCAGAAGAGGGTTATCCGTAGAAAGAGAGTGAGCGAGTGAGTGAGTGAGGGTGGGAGGTGAGAGCGGCAGACTGCCGATATTCAGCTCCATATTCAGAACCTGGAATGGCTAGGCCTCCTGAGGATCTACCCAAGCAAGGACATGTCTTTACAAATTCCCTTGAAGGGAGGTGCTTCTCACGTTGGAGCATTAATTTACCTACTGGAATCGACTTAGCCTTTGGTCTTGCCCCTGGATGGAGTGTCCTCCTGGACTATCCCCTTGGGGTATGGTGATGATGCTCTCCAGGTGGCATTGTGGTTCTTCCATTCCCTTTCCTCCACCTGACATTATCTTCCTTCTTTGATAATGAGTGAGAGCACTCGGGTAACTGGTTAGGCCAGGAGCAGATATTGGTGACCAGGTGACCACGGTAAGATGGTTTGGCAGAATGAAGGACACAGAGATGTAGATATTCACTCCTGGTGAATTTAATTTATTAGTGTGCTTGAATCAAATCAAAGAACAAGCAATAATCAATATTCCATAATGCGTGAATCAAATCAACAAAATAAAATTGGCAAATGGCGACAATGAACATAATTAATTCACACATCAAGGCAATAGAAAAATACAAAGCACAGCTCAATGGGTAATACTGAATTAGGACCCAAACAAATGTACCACCAAAAAAACAAAGTCTATAAACAGTCGTACGCTAACAGAAAACAATTGCCTACGCCTGATAAGAAATAAACAGAAATACATGGGTTTTACTTGGACGTACAAAAAAGCATCAAAGGTTTGTGTAGTGTTGTTGGGGGAGCTGGAAGAAATTCATCCACATGTAAGGAGGTAGAGCCCTTTCCTGGCCAGCTACTCCCAGCAGCCATTTAATGAGGTGGGAACCAGCAGCCCTTAATGCAGCGGTTACCCATTAACCAATGCAGAACACAGGCTCTGCTGAGAGCAGTACAACCTGATGACGCTGCACTCAAGCTTGCTCGACTCTGCTCTCCCCGAGTGAGAGAGTTATGTGTATAGAGAGAACTTCCAACAATTACTTTAAGCAATTTATGGACTTAGACATTTTGCAAATATTTGTCGTTATACCCCTTTAACAGAAATTCTTAGACAGATACAACCAGTCAAAACGTGTTCTCCTTTATGTTATGTTTAGAGGGTGATGGTCATTGTAAAAAAAAAAAAGTCTGGAAGTTTAAATAATAAACATGCACAGAAATTTTTACAATACAATTGATGATGTCAGATTGGACCTCAATGTGTTGAAGTCAGAGATATTACATTACACTTACAAAATATACTGCACATATATTCTGGAATGTCGTTCTCTTTTAGTCCATATATAAGGAGATTTGTCAGAGGAAATAGAACATTAAAATTGGGAACATGTACTTACATTAATTACTTGTGAGTTATCCCAACGAGAACTGTACTGAACTCTAGTTTGAAGTCTACTGTTTTAGACAGATATTTGGTTTTGATAAAGATTGTTATGAATATACACAGGTTTGACTGATATCACCACGAGATTGTACCCTTCAGTGGGAAAGAACATTGTGTGGTTATGAATGGTCTTATTGCAGCAATGACAAGAAGTTGCCTAACCACTGAAGGGCCCATTTAAGCTTGCTGTAACTCGTTAATGATAAGTTGTTCTGTGGTGTTCTGAGTCATGTCATGTCATTGCCAGTATGGCTACAGTTCGCTAGCTAGCTAACCTACAGCAGTAGCGAAGTATTGCAATATAGTTGTGTATGTTGTCAACAATATAAGGCAATTGTACATGTTTTGCCCCATAGTGGCAGACATCTCAGTTTTGTTGCTAAACAACCAACCCGTATTTTGGCATCGATGACCACGTGGACCCTCAGGGGTGTTAGTTCAACTAAACCCTGTCTGAAGTCTCTCAGCCCGGGGTGTGTGAGTGTGTGTGTGCGGGGGGGTGGGGGGTTCGGGCGAGAGAGGCTGTCAGGCAGGGTAAGCGTGGTGGGATGTGACGTGTCATCCCGACGTCCCACTCCGGTCTGTCCTAGTTCCAGTGAGACTCAAGACGATACACCCAGCCTGAAGACTCCAGAGAAAGATAAAATGTAATCGCTTCCTATGTTACAAGGATAGAACATAAAAGTCGGAGAACTGTGGAATTAACTGTGTGTGCGTGTGTGTGTTTGTGTGTGTGTGTGGGAAAGTCCAATTTAGCCAATTCATTAAGTGGAAGCGATGAGTGGGAGCTGGTCTTGCAATGTTGTGACACCACCCTCCGATGGATACATGCAATACATGTTGTTAGGGTTTGCTTCTTAAAAAGTGAGAACTTTTGGAAGACTCAAAAAAGCCCAGAGCTGTTTTTCTATTTGTGACGATTCTTTAATAAGGTGAACTAACTCCAGCTAACTTTAGCCAGTGATCCGAGGCGTTTGCCTAACGACTAGCAGATGCTGATCGACGTATAGAGCTGTGAGGCCTTCTGTCTCAAACGGAGGTCTATCGCTTCCTCAGATGCTCAAAACTTGTCCCTTGTCAGATTACAATCACATCTGCCTTCCAGCTGCGCTTGGCCATTGTTTTATTGCTTTCCCATTCTACATGTTCCTGATTCTTCTGCTCGAGTAATGATTGGCCGTGTTTGTGGTTGAATGACGGCGCACCTGCGGTCTGGGCGACGGGGAATTCAAAAAAACACTGACACTTCCGCTAACCTCAGGGGACAGGCAGACAGACCGACAGGCGGAGGGAGAGGAATACATTCAAGTGGAGAGGCTAGACCTGGGACACTGAGGAAGAGGGTGGGGGAGAGGGATGAGAAACGGTGACAGAGAGATTGAAGGGGAGACCGGTGTCTAAGGATCCGTGCCAGCATCCTGAACAAGTATCTCCTGCAGGGCTAGTGTTTGTGTCAGTGCACGCGTGCGTGCAAGGAGAGGTAATTGCCATGTCTGTTTAACTGAAAGGCTCTGGCTAACTCTCTGTGCAGGAGAGGTGATGATAACATAGCAATTAGGGCAGAGACAGAAGGCCCCAACACATCCACTCAACACTTAGAGAGAGAGAGGGAGAGGAGAATGGAGAGAGAGGGAGGGTTGAGAGGGAAAGAAGGGAAGAGGGTGATGACGGGACAGAGAGTGCGGGCAAACGAGAGGTGTTTGAGGGAAGCAGACTGCACGAAAGAGTTTCCACCTTCCACGTTCAAGTACACAGAACCTGCTTACCGTCTTTTCCTCCTCTCCACTCTTCTCCATCCTTCTCAACCCCCTTGTGGCTGAGATTGGGTGGATTGTAGGTTTACTGAAAAACACAAGCTCGCTCCGAAACTTCAGCAGACAATGACAGACCCCTGCTGCGTGTGGTAAAGGGAAAGAAATGTTAGCCCTCAAGCATGGTGAAGTTTGTGGACCAGAGAGTATGTGCGCTAAGAAAAGCAGCCTAAAAAGCAGCCAAAAAAGCTGCATGAAATCACGCTTATGTTACCTAACATACTGTTGAATGTAGGAAACTTTCTAGATATATGGATGAAGAAACTGAATCGGGTATATAAAGTATCAGGTATTAAGTATGTACAAATAATGATGAACATATTCACCTTTATATAATTTATTATTAATGGTTCTTCCCAGTATTTTGAATATAAAGCTGAACAGCACATGTAGTTCCAGCATTATTTAGCAAATGTTGTGGTCTAAAACTGGTGAGCTTTGCAACATTCTTCAAAAAGCATGCGAGTAATATCAAAAGCTGAGAATTATGTTCCCTTTTCTAATATACAGAAGCCTAATCAGTACAGGAAGCATTTCAGAAAGCATTTCCCAAATCAATTGCAATGTGAATATTGGTTCATGACT
The DNA here is from genome assembly GCA_016801175.1 of Esox masquinongy. Taxonomy (NCBI): domain Eukaryota; kingdom Metazoa; phylum Chordata; class Actinopteri; order Esociformes; family Esocidae; genus Esox; species Esox masquinongy. Next base: position 4,052 of record JACXGI010013064.1, on the reverse strand, counting down.
CAGAAAACATGGTTCAATTTTGGTCCAGAGGAAAAAAACTGTTGAGAATTCTTGTTTTCTTAGCCTGTTTTATACATGGATCCAGACCTACAAACAAACATAAGCACTGTCAATTTATTGCAATTTAATGCAACATGAAAAGCATTTTTTTAAGTACAGTGTGTTACACTATCTTCATAGGACCATAAGTCTATAGAACATTAAAAATAATATTCAGAGCTGACACACAGAAATGGAGACATGTTGTCAGATGCAGTCATACATGCTGTACTGCTCATACTGAACATAACTGCGGTTTGCATACGAATGTAACAACTTAGAGGTACGGTCGCAAGAATGTTCCTGTAGTGCAATTCTTGCACATCATTAAAGTAGCACAGAGCTAACAACGGTTAAATATTCAATGTGTACAATTCCTGGATAAACAAACACACATGCACATATGATTTGAGTAGAATCAATGAAGTATTAAGTGGTGTTTCAGTCAGTCCATCTTTTTGTGGCTTTATGGAGTCATGAAAGGGCTGCACGCTATTGATCAAAGCACAACATGTGACCATAATAAACTGAAGCCCACTCCACTTCTACCACAGCAGACCTGTTTGTGGGATCATATGATGGACCTTAGGATTTAAGGCAATTCCCATTGCTCACATTTACACATGTACCGAGATTGAAGTAAATCTGTTAGAGACCTGGGATTTGTAGTGTAGAACCACCCTAAATGTTATTGCCAAAAGTAATTTGGTATTGTTATGTCTGTGTTTGTCTAGACGGTTGCGCGTGAACAGAGGTTGTTTCAGTAATATCCAAACACACTGTGCACATAGGAATAAATCCAGACTGTCACTCTAATATACCCCGGACAGAATAAACAAGAATTTACAAATAGAAAAGGCAATTGAATAGGCTGCTTTGCTTGCTCAAACACTTAGTTTGAATATGTGAGTAGGTTTCTGTGGTGATGGGGAGGGGCGGGACAATTTGTTCCCAAATATGTCTTTGTTTGATATGAAGATTTATCTTTTAGGTAAAACTTTTAGTCAGTCATAGGTCTGACCCAATTTAGTCAACTGGTCGATTGTTTGGTTATTGGTCAACCAAATTTTTTAAAGTTGAGTCTGAGACGCCTGTTTGATCGCCACCTCTATCGGTGGACATTCATTGTGGAGACCAAGGGTTTGTGATAGACACTAGTGAGATGCCAGGGGAAAGATACTGAATTTAAAAAATATTGGGTTTTATGCATCCAGCTACTGCATCTTTTTTGCCCTCTATCTTCACAATCTGCAGATGCATCTTTTTTACTTTGACACTATGGACTGATTTTTTGATCAGTGGCAATAATTCGTAATTACGTACATATTCATGTTGTAAGTCCAAGAGTCTGAATACTTTTGAGAGCCACAGTACACTGTATTTATACAAGCAGTAGTCAGTTTATTCGGTAAACCTATCCAGCAGCGGGTCGAACCCTGTTGCTTCCAGAACAGATTCAGTTCTTCAGATCATGGTTGTTCAAGTGCTGGAAACGTTCTGTAGGGATGTGGCTCCATGATGATGTCATGGCATCACTCAGTCGCTGCAGATTGGCTGTGCATTCATGCTTTAACCGGCCTGGTTCATATCTTCCCAAAAATGCTCTTTTGGGTTATAAGGTCTTCAGAACGGCCCAGGCCACTCCAGGAAACAGAACCTGGATTTGTAAAACAAGTCAAAGTTTCTCCACACCTAAATGACGCAGTGTTTTTAATTGTGCCTCTTGTTTTTAAGCTGATGGGAGTGGAACCCAGTGTGGTTGTCTGCAGTAGTAGCACATCAGTGGTAATGACAAACGCGTTCTGAGATGCCGTTCTGCGCACCATTATTGTACTGTGCCATTATCTGCATTATCCCGTCTGTTGGCTTTTAATTCTTCTTTAAACTCACTCATTGACAAGCAGCTTTTTAAAATATATTTCATTTAACCAGGGGGCACTGACACCTGATGTCACAGGTCACTCGTTTAGCCAGTTCTGCCCTTCAGTCAACCAGGAACACAAATGGCTTAATGACAGTCTTCCTGCTACCTCTAGCAATCCAGAGTTGTGTTACTACTCACTGTCTGTAGTTTTGAACAAATTTGTGTATCTATTAAACCAGGCAATAAGTATATATGGCCCTTGTACTGTATGTACAATCCTTTAGTATAGGACATGGTTGTTCTGGACCTATAATTATATGACTCCTGGATTAGAGCCAATTGAAATAATTAATGTAATAATAATATTAGTAGAACAAGGTTACATCTAGAAAAGTTTGTTTCTGTAGAGCCTTTGTGTTTGATGTGATCAATGAATGCAGTTTGGATAGAGGGATAAAAAAACAGTGGATGGATGGATAGAGATAAATGAAGGTTGGGATGATTAACGGGTGGATGAATTGTAGGATGAAAGGTGTGGTGAATGGACAGATGGATTGAGGGATGAAAGAAGGCAGCTATGATGAATGGATGGCTAGATTGAATCCGACATCCAATTATGCAACTGAGACCGATTTGGCTGTTGTCTGGGTGACCTCCTACCACTTAACTGAAGTCTGACAAGCTGCAGACGACTTTGTCTGACCTTTTTAAAAGTCTTCTTAAATGCACACAAACCATGCTAGGAGTTGCCATTTCAACTTAGTTTATCCCGTCTGATTGTTTATCTTGTTGAGCAGGTCTATTCAAAAGCACTGCGGAGCAAGCTTGCCGAGTTCAATCGGCGGCGTAGTTCCTATGTTACACGAATTATGTACGGTTGAGTCAAAGCTGCAAGAGCAGGGTGCTAGAATGTATGTCTGAGCATGGCTCTTATCTGGCTTGTTCAGTGAATAATTCAGTAACCTGTGGTGGATACACACACGCACAGAGCTGAGCGGACCATCTTCATCACAACTATAAATATGTTCTGGAGTGATGTAGTAGACCAGTGGTTCCCAATCTGGGGTACTAGGACCCCCGGGGGTACTTGGCCTATCCAAAGGGTGTACTTGAAAAGCCTCATGAGAGCATTGGCTTACTGGTGAAATGTCAGTGAGTTGGTACTTCATGGGTACTCTGGCCAGAGAAAAATTCAGTGGTAGGTAGAGTAGGTTGAGAATCGTTGATGTACTGTAGCAAACTCCATTCTACTCTAGTCTAAGCTATTCTACTCTAGTCTATTCTACTATTCTCTTGAAAAGTATTTTCTGCTACCATCTATTGTATTGTAGTCAACACAGTTTTACTCAGTTCTATTCAGTTAGTCTACTGTATATTTCACTCTTCTTCTATATTTTTTACTACTCTTTATACTTTATTTAATTCTACTTTAATTTCTTCTACTCTATCTGACTCTAATGATGAACCATTAAAATGATGCAATAGTTCAAATTGTGTGATTTGCAAGGAATATTTTTTCCAAAAGGAAACCTGAAGAAACCCTTGTCTTTAGCTAAATCTTTCACACTGCAAAATGAGCTGTAATGGTCACTAACCTCTGGCCTGTCATAAGCCTCCTATCAACCTCCTCTCCCTCTCCTGACCTCCTTTTACATTCACTCCCGAGGATCTGGAATTATCGCCTGTCAGTAGCATTCAATCAGCACGGTGTCTTACAACAGCCCAACACCCATTGGCTAAATTCACCTATTTGCCACCTCGTGCTGTATCTCGTTCAAGTTCACATTGCCTCCTTTATCCGTTCACCTTCTCCTCAACCCTCCCTGTCATTCACCCGGCCATCCTTCGCACACTCTATACTCTTGGTAGGCACCATCATTATAGCACTCTCCTGCCATCCCTCCATCACCCCGCGTTCTTGTCTCCTAGTTCCATACCAGGACAGCCTGGGGTGATTATTTTACATCTGATGTAGTATATGATAATATGTAAAACAATCTGATATTCAGAGGGGAATGAGCTTGTCAGATTTAGATACAAGGAAAGGAGAGGGAATGAGAGCAAAGGAAAGAAGACGCGTACGATGGAGAGGAGAGAGCAGATAGCAGAGACAGACCGTGAGGAGAGAGGAGATAGCAGAGAGACAGAC